>LGAG01000381.1:57538-72758 GCA_001278395.1 Lerema accius
GAGCCATGAGCGAGAGTGTGAGCTGAAATGTTTATCGATATGGATGCACTGAATGGCTTGTAATCCCATTGATGCTAAGTGGTCTCTGTAGCTCATGAACTCCCACTCGACACCTCGAATGAGGCTTTGGTCACTACACAAGAGTTAGATATCTATTCTATTATGAATTGAATTGCCGTTTTTGACGGTTTTAGAAAAATCAAAGCACACATCATAGTTTCGCCACGTCCATCTGTTATCTCAGAGCTTTGACGAACTCCAGCACAGCAGGAAAAATCTTAAAATAAAAAAATAAAATCTATCATGGACTCACAGGCAGAGCAAGTTCGAGTAACTGAACCTATACACACTTGGCAGAATTCTGTCAAAGATTTAAATAATTAGCAAGATGTCATCAATTAAACAGCAGGATGACATGATAATTATCAGAGATAAGGAACTTGGGACTCCTTATCAGCACAGAAAATTGCTGAGAAATATAAGATATAGCCAGGCTGTTATTGGTGGTCCTGTCGCGGACAGACAGACAGACGTGGGTGTAGGTTATGACGTGTCTCGTTACCGCTCGCATTGTTTATCGCAAGAGGCAGGACGCTGTGCGTAACTCATACCTTGTCAATTAAACGACGTTGAGGCCGTTCATCTGCAGCGGATATTTTCGATATTCCTTCTCTTTCCCTGGCCGATATACAAGCGGTGGAGTCTTGGGTGATACCAGTGTTCTTGGAAGACGATGACTTTACCACGTCGTGGTTTGTTTGTTTTATTGTACTCGTGTGTTGACGCTACATTGAAACATAGCTGTGGGTATCGCCGTATTCTGAGGGCGATCCCTATACTCTCATTTACCTTGTACTTTAATTTGTAACCTAAGTTAAACTTAGCCTAAGCTCGCCTTTGTAATTAAATGTTGTGGAGGTTTTAAAATAAAATAAACGCTTCTTCTTTCTTATTTTTTTACATACTCATTGGCTCCTGCTAGGACTCCTTACATTGGGGGTGACAAATCATTCATTTCTTTTTAAATTGAAACCTTCAACGGTGGTCCGCCGCGGTAATTATAAAATTTATCATAACATTATTTTTTTTAGGAAGTTATATTTGACGGTTTCGTATCGTCAGCATACATTCCTGTTTGCAATTAACCAACCAGCTGAACAGGTGTCCACAAGTAGAATATTGGCGGGCGCGTCAACTGCCCACGCGTGGGCGAGCCTTGTACGACCAAGCACGAGTGTTCGATGCGAAACTTACAGATTGATCGACCTCTGTTCGATTCGATAAATACGTATATTTGCATGTCTGTATATCTGAAGCATATTATTTTCTAGATTAATAGAACCATTTTTAAATATATATTTTTTATTAAAACTGGAGGATTTATTATGCGGTCAAATTTCGACCATTTCTCATTATGTCAAATATAGATTGCAAAATCGTTCATTATACTTGGCTAGAAGATCTAAATATCAACGTCATAATGTCATAGACCGTCAAATGGTTTCAGCTGTAGAGCATGCCAAAGAAATACACATACATACAAGCTTTAAAAACATTACCTTCCTTTTAGCACATTCGGGTAGTAATAATAATTTTGGTCTATCGATTTTTTTGTAAAGCGGCTAGGCATCATACAACATTAAATTGATACAATATCTAAGAATAAATCCTTTGTAGTCCTAGAGAGTTTCGTTTGCTTTACGCAGTCGATAATAGTCCTTGCACGCAGTTCTAGTGTGGCGACACCTTTATTTATTGCACTGTGGGTTGAAATGCCGCCTTGTTGTACGGAAAGGTTTAGTAAATACTTTGTATGGTTCTATTGCTGATTTACAACTGCATCTTTATTTTTATAAATATCCTTCGTCGTCATAATGATAATAATATATCTAGATAGTATACATACCTGTGGGTACACCTTAAGTATACATACTTGTGGGTTTTCTAAGCTAATGCTATCTTTCTTAATAATATGATTATGTTTTCACCATAAAGCTATAGATGCTACGAGCTCTTCGTCTTTATTGCCCCCCGATCGTAACGGAAGGGTTAAGATTGAGCCCGGTCTTAAAGCCCCACAGACGCAGTATTTTAATTTGAATTAGCGATAGGGTTACGTGTTGAGTTATACAGTTTTTGATGAAGATTTAAGTATGCGGAGTTGGGAAGAGTTGGTTGGGGTGAGAGTTGTTCTGTTTTAAATGACTTAATTACGTTAAGTTGTAAGCGTTTACTATGACAATTTGTTGAGGTAATAATACTCGTATATAGTCCCTGGTTGTCATAGTTTACTCCGTAGACATAAATAGAACATTATGGTCCTTTACTGTCCATAAATTAGGTGTTTTAAAGTGTCAAAATAATGTAACTTGAACTATAATCTACCTGTAATACTAAAATGCTGTTTAAGTCAGTAGAAAAATCTTACTAAGAAGGATAAATGACATGATCTATTTAACAATGTTTGAATAAACTACGAAATGAAATAGGTAATTAGAAACTATCTAACTAGCGTCTTTGGTCCAAAATAGCCCCAACTTACAATTTTTGTAAAAATTTGTGAAGCCGTTTTCTCTAATGCCATCCTATTACATAGACTAAAATTGCTCATATTAAAGTATAAGTTGTATAATAAGAGAGATAAAATTTTGAACAATCGCTTTGATTATAAACATAGAAACGTTTGGTGTGTCAGGGATTTAAGACAGGCCGCAAAACGTGGTTGCCTTCAAAACCGGCTGCCGGGCGACAGTGGCGGTAGTGGCGACACTGGCCACTTGCCATCATACGCCACTCAAACCTAATCAAATACAACATGATAATACAACTGAATCAATTTGGGTCGAGTCGTATCAAATTAAATGAAAATTATTTGTTCAAATCCTGCTTATTTTCCGTTTTCAGCTCAAAAACATAAGTTTCAAAACTTCACTGTTTACTAAAAGAAATGTCTACCTAGATGAAAATGTGTCTTCTATTCTGTCATAAAACTAAATTACTAAACTAACATGATTCGACTTGCTTGTTGACTGGAACATAAAATGCCTTTAGTCAGTCAAGCTTGTTCAAATGGGGTATACCAGGGGAATATAGGTACCTGTCTGGGAGATCACGCTTAGTGATTAAAAGAAACCTTGCCAGTAACCTTACTTAAGCAGTCAAATCGATCACCGGAAATTTAAGCACCCCGAAATCCTTCACCCAGCTTAAACTAAGACTCAGCCATTACACAGTCACGGTCAACCGCATTATTTTAGAAGTAAACACATTAGATACCAAAACTATAAAAGTGGAGTCAAGCTGGCCTTTTAATAAGTAAACCATTGCGCAATATATCCGATGCACCGTTAAGATTCCCGAACCGAATGCGGCAATAAAAATGCTTCCGACAGTACACGTGTCTCTCGCATAGATCAAGGAATACGAGCAGAAGTAACACTTGATAATACCTTTACTATGGTAAGAAGACATTTAAGAAGACAGTATTAGTATAAGCACTACTCACTGAAGTGCTCGTAGACAATTGTGAGTTGAGTTTGTTAATTTCTAGAAAACAACATAGGCAATTAACTTCACAACATTGTACTTAAACTAAGGTATTAGATACTTTAATTTATAATATAATTGGTTAGTTAGGTTAGGCACCCTGACACCAATATAGGGAGACATAAAAGCACAATGACATGACATGTTATCATCACAAAGACCCCCGATCTAAGAACAAATAATAGCCAACAATAGGTGTAACCCGACTGTTATTGAGATGGTCTATTGGTCTCTTACTCTATGACGTGTGGTATATAAAACGCCGCTAGCGCTGCAGTGGATGCCGGTACCAAATAATTTAATTAGCTGAGAAACGGGCGCCCACTGCAGGTGGATGGATGGTGGATACCAGTCCCCGCACCGGGATGGGCAGGAAGGAAACAATTAGGTTTATTGCACCCATCATCAATTAGCACCAACATTTTGAAACTTTATTGATTTACAGTGTAGTGCAAAAGTTGTTTTGGACGGAATGTGGTAGGTAAACCTCTTCGAATCCGTAGAACTATTTCAATGAATTTGTCTGTTGGGTCCTGGGTTGGATTCCCGGTTCAACGTTTTATTATGATTGTTTCGTCAATTTTATGTTTAGTAGTAAATTATGATCTAGTAAATTGTAATTGGCGTGCTATGAATGCTTAAAGGAGTTGCATTGGTAAGGAAATTTTTACTAGCTTACCAATAATAATAAGAGGCTTATCAGAAGATAAACTTCCTAAGTACTTAGTACAGGTACCCTATTACTTATAGCCTAAGGAAGACGATTACAGAAATAGCGTTCATAAAAATCGAAAGTAGGCACGAGTGTTTTCCCTAATTAGTGTCCGTATAAATGTCAGATGTCGGAAATAAGATAACTAATCAGAATGAGTCGCGGACAAGATCTGAGTGCTGCTGATAAAGTACGACGTACGCCGCGGTTACAACCATAGACTGCACCCACGATAATACGCAGAAATGACCCTACTCTCCACACTTCTGTAATCAAACTGTCATGCATATACGAGTATTTTTTACCCGGTTGCGACGAAAAGAGGGTAATGTTTTTGGAGATTTTGTATGTATGTTTCTGTGGCACGTTCTATAGCTGAAACGGCGTGACGGGATAGAACATGGCATTGGATTTTTTAACTATAATAAAACACCAATTGGCTACCAGGTTACCAGATTTAAGGCCATGTTTACAGGAAAAATTCTAATTCTAATAAAACCATTTGTGAGTAAATTAAGCAGCCTATCCCTACGGAACATCAGCAGTGTATAATAGCTTGGTTTTGACGACTAACCCACGCAAATCTTATTGACGCCGACCTACTTACAAGGTATGTTTACCAATCACAAATGCACATGCCATTTCTTCTAGATCCCTTGTTCTATGTCCGTTAATACACACTGATTATACACGAGTAGAATGCCGTCAAGCCTGTCCCCTATTGGTTAATGAAACCAACCTGTTTGTACTTGTAATAAACTTTTGATTTGCAACGCAGTCGCGATAGGTATCTAGGTACGCTCTCTGTGTTTCTGTACCTGTAACTTGAGTATACGATAAGCTTATGCCAGGATCTCAAATGTGACAAAAAATTGCTGTCTCTTGTTGAATGCCATATTTGAGGCACTGTGCTTACTTACTGAGCTACGGGATACTTAATTAGTAGATTAATTACTCGGCTCGATGAAGTAACTAAGATCTTGTTGGTGACGTGCTGGCTTCCATAGGTTTAAGTTGGAACTTCAGACGTTTCAGTTCGAATGTTGTGTCGCAATACTCGCAATTAACTAGTACCATTAAATTGCCTCATAATAATTTCACGATCGCTATTATTACTGAGGGAGTTATTTATGGTTATTTCGATAGCTATGTTGTTTATACTTCTATATGGTCTATTTGATACTAATTTTGAACTAAATTACATATTATATTCATGTTAACATAAACGCTAACACACACACTCATACACCCGCAGTAGGATTCCCTGTGTCGCGGGTAGCATGGACAACACAAATAACACATCACTAACACCCATGACCCTAGAACAAACATATCTGCCCCGGCCGGGAATCAAACCCGGGACCCCTCGTTTCGGAAGCAGGGTCACTGCCAACTAGGCTATGGGGTAATATCTACTGGCTGAAGAAAGTGCGTAAGATAGTTTTTCACACTTAGTGTTATTTGTCATTTCACTGGACGTCCTCTCGGCTCCAGCGGCAATTCAGTAAAAGTGTTTTCAGTAAGTGACAATAACAATAACCGTCCACACGGATTCCGTTTGGTTTATGCGGCGTCCGCAAAGAAATCACTATTAGCTTATCAGACCCACTCAATTCCGTCTACATTGCCGATTTTTTTACAAGTGCATGAAATATATTAGAGCCATAAAAAGAGCCTCCTCGTATCGGAAGAGGAGTCGTAAAAATAGATGTACAATAAACCAAATTGTTAAGCTGCCACCCCGCGGCTCCGATACGTTTTAATCTCTGTGCTGACGCAATAAAGCTTATATTTCTTTGTCAATTTGCTCGCCTTGTGATATTATGTCGGGTGTTGTACGAGTACATCGCGTAACGCGCGTTTCGCATCAATAATTCAAGATTACTTACCGCGGATAGATTTCTCATTTCTAGTATTTACTTAGCTCTATAGTGTTCCGCGCGATAATAGACCTTATTGTTTCACTCCAAGGTAAATAGTTGCAGCTTCATTCATTCGGATTCTGAACTACTGAAACACTACATTTGGATTCTTGTTGGATGTCAATTCAAAGGAGTCAATCTGCCAACATCAATGTTTAAGGGGTGATTTCACAGACGAAGTATAATTCTTATAAGCAAGTGTGTCCACTTGCCCTCTTGTTATAGGTCGTTTGCTTTTTCACCTACGACTCAGCTACCTCCGACAAGTAGATTGTAGCGATATATTATCGTCTATAGTTAAACCATATTTCCTTGAAAATTAGGGTTAATTATTCGAATTTGGGATAGAACAGTTTGACATATTTAATTTATATTGGTACATTTGTTGAGAACTTTTGAAGGAAATAATAAGATGTGTTAGTTAGTTACCGTAACATTTTGTAGACTTTATTCTTTGAATTTTTGACGTCCACTTTCCGAATGTCCCGATATTCGTAAGACAAAAAATCATAACCAGCGATCGCCTTTATTCAATCCTTCGCGAATGCCGATGTGGTCTTGCCAAGTCGCCTTCGCATGGACTCTCAAATAATTTACCTTCTTAGTAAAAAATCTCCCAATAAAATATCTCGAAATTGTTTCGGGGCGAGTCCCGTTTCGAGCGCGGGCTGTCAAAAAAATAACGTTTCACATTTAAAAAGAATTATAGGAATGAGGATCGTACGTGCTGCCGCGGAGGGGACAACTTTGTCACTGCCTTTTTTGTTTACGACTGTACCTTTTGCGATTGTTCCTGCGACCAGAAGGAAGTGCTTCTTTTATTTTCGACTTCGTAATGAATACTCGGAATCCAACCTCCGTTTGGGTATTTAAGCCTTCAAATATTCTGATCAATTTTTAGAGCTCCACATTCCCGTTTCTTGCCTGCTCAATCACCATTCTGTTTGAACATAGTTTAAATAAATTAACATCCACTTGTTAGGACGTCGGTTGGACCTAATTTATCGTTATCTTGTGACAATCCAGACATGGTAAGACGTCGATACCCAACTGTATTTGGTTTGTTGTGAATGGAAGTAACAGTAAACCAACAATCATTACAAATTAGGCATTCTATTATATTCTTGACATCGAACTCGGAACTAGTAGCTAGGCAAACAGGTTAATTGTTAACTGAAATACGACAATTTAACATACGTGCTTGCAACTTTTATTAATTTTGAAAATGTTAGAACATGGTGTCCCTGAATTAAATTTTGGTACATTTTTGTTCTCAGCATAATATTTTGCTCCGATCATATCTGAAGATCCGCTTATCATGTTTGTAAGCGCTAGCGTGTCGTAGGATGCATCAAATAACAACTAAGCTACTAAGCTAAGCCTATATTAGTTCCAGTTGCATGGTTACTGACGAAAATAAATAAAGATTGTTATCTTTAACGTACGCACTGACTACGGCCGCCCCGCTTCGGTCGAGCTCCATTCAAACCCTCGCGGAACAGCGAGCGCGATTGTCACGCACGTACACGCCAGCGTGGCCGAGTGGGGTACTATACACCCCACACACCCCCCACCCCGCGCTCCGCACCACTCCGCGCCCGTAACGCACGACAGACCTTTAAAAAATAAACTTTTTGCACCACGGCTTTGGCTGTGACGATGACGTTTCGTCTTGCAAATTTTAAACTATTTTAAATCAAACTGTTTAAAATGGGATGTAGGTACTCGTAGTGCAGTGAGATTAACGAAAATAAGAGAAAACGTAGCTAAATGTTACTAATGATTTATGTAAGGTAGGTACTTATAACTTTTCAGAAACACAATAGGCGATTTTGTAACTTCAACAAAATATCAAAAAAGTTGCTTGTAGGCGAATATTTAAATCATTTAACGAGCTAGAATTTTCGAGTCAAGTCAGGAGAGATATCTCAAGATTTTCGAGCAGCTCCGAATCAGTCTTAAATCGGTTCTGCTCCGATATCGTCCTGGGAGCCGATTGCCCGAATCCGGCCGATCTGCGGAGGACGCGCGTAATTTCCCGCGTTACGTGCACAGCATGCGTAACGCCCGCCAATCGCTCACCCCATTACGCTGCGATAGCTTTACGCTACTGCGTTTCATAGCACCTAGCGATTTTCCACGAGTTTATCTAAAATATAATTAAACATAAGTTTTTGACCCTTATGACGCAATGGTTATCGTTCCGAACCACTGTTTCCTGTCTGGTTGTGTGTTCTTTGCCTACTTGAGTTGGCAGTGGCACCCAAGATACAGAGAGACTTAGGTATGGGGTTATAAAATTTACGTAAGTTAATTTTGAATTAATAATTTAAGATCACTAGATAACCTTTTAGTTTTTTTTTCTTTATTAATTCTGTAATGATAATTTGAACTGCTAATGCCACTTATTTAAACCACCAAAAAGTTACGATTTTTATTTTATCTTAAACTAAAAACTATAATTAGGGTTAGTTAGACAAGTTATTTAGAAAATTTATACAATACATGAAACTAGTGACGAAAGCTAGTCGCTTGTCCCTTGCGCCGCGGGCCGGGCTGCGGAACGCATTACCCCGATCGATGTCAGATCGAAGCGGCAATCAGGCGAGTTCCTCCGCGCGCGGTGTGCCCCGGCCTTTATTCTGAACGTCTTCCGCCATCCTCAGAGACAGTGGTGCCACGAGTATTTTACATGTTTTGTACCTACGTTCATTTAGTATCTAAGAGAAATTAATTTATGATGTTGTTGTTTGCGTTGTTAATTTTTCGTCGTAATTTAACGTTAATTTAATTAACATACTCGTATTTCATGTGAATTATGATGTTTTTAGTTACAACCTATATTTATTATTCATCTAAATTTCATTTTATTATTATTATTACATATGGGGAAGAGGTTCGCGCATAAGTGAAATTTTATTGAAACAAGTTCATTAAGTATGTAAATTAAATATATAACACAAAATTTAACTCATTGTAACCTAAAGCCTACAAGTAGTGACAGAGAAAATTACCTCGAAGTTACTGATGTATTCGAACTTCTACACATCGTAATCTGTGGCGCAGCTAGTGCAGAATCGCTAATAAATTGTAGGCATTTTTCAGAAGGTCTTCTCTTGGGCTAATTTATGATGATCGGAGATATACTGCGATTAATTTGTTCGTGTGCCGATTGCCGATTGGTTCGATGACGTTGATGTATCTGTGTATGAAATGTAGTGCGCCGCGGGCTCGGGACTGTCGCTTCTTCTAGTCAATAAGTAAGGCAATGTGCTACATGAAGTTTACTTTAGTAACTTTAAAGTTTAGTAACTTGCAAGTGGTTATTCCTCTATAATACCTTTTCAGAATCGCTCTGAGTACAAATAAAATGAATCGTTAAGTAGTTAGTCGTTAGTGCTATAGTTCATGCAGTCAGATTCAACTAGAATACTACGAGTATCTTAAGTTTAGGAACTTTACTAGGTAATATTAATTGAAGCCCAATCTATGTATGTGGTTATTTACCACTACATATATTAAACGAAGTTAACTCTATTAATATTGAAAAGGAAGGCTTAATTCAGTTGAGAACGAAATAGTAAATAGTTCGGAAGGGTCTTGTATTATGCACTTATACCTACCTACTATACATATTGCGCACTTATTAGAGAGGAAGCTCCTAATTTGAATTTTGAGTACCTAAAATATAATTGTAATGAGGCTTCTTTGGTATATCTTCTGCAGGTAGGCATACACACGTTGTATCAATTCATACATATAATCACACTTTAGCATCGTTTCACAACAAGTCCTCGTAAACTTCTTGGCTAACGCTGAACAACTATTTTTTTATTTACGAAAAGAGATATCCATTGCGCATTTACATAATGTGCATTAATTAGTCGGCGTCTAGTCGTAAAAAACATACCGAAGTGGCTTCGATCGTAGGTAGCGTTTCAACTCACGAGGTCCTTCGACTAGCCTCTATCTCAAGGGGATAAGGTCGATATTTGATTGGGTTTGTAATTGGAGATATAAATATCTATAATAGTATTTTATTGGTTTGTTTGTGTGGTGCGAGGAAGTCTTGTGACCTTCGGTGCGGCGCATCTCGTCTGTGTGACGTTGTTTGTTTGTTTGATTTTATGTTCTTTATTCCTAAATAGCTACCCGCTGTTGTTTCGCTTCGGGAACCATACATACAGCAAAATAACTTAAGTTTTTTGTTGACCATCCTTGAAACAGTAACTCTACATAACGTAACGAGCCGGCAAGTTGCCGTAAAAAAGTGTCGTAATTTTTCCAAAATTTTACGAAACGACGTCCATTATCTGTACTTCCTCAAATGTAGATCTCGAATATTGATTCTTTTTTTTTGTAAAACGTCTATTGTATCATTGTTATTATTATTTTTAAAAAAGATGTGCGGGGGAGTTTCCTTCCCCGCTTCTTCTCCTCCATGTCAAAGTACCTTATAAAGTGGGAGTAGATTCAAAAAATGACGTTCGTAAGTGTATCTTTGATACCCATATGAATCAATGATTTTGAATTTGAATTTGAATATAACAATTTAATAATAAACATACAAACATAAATAAAAGGGTCCACACTACCCAACTATTATTTTAAAAGCCGTTCATTACTAATAATATTATTCATCAAGTAATTGATAAATACACCGTGTAATTTTCTTCGGCTATTTTGAATACATTTTCATACATTATCGATTCGGTAGCCGCGCTTTTAATTGTGGTTTCATTATAACCGCTTATTAATGAGAGGGACGGACTGACGGATACTTGATGTTAATAATGTATTAATATAATAATTAGGTGTGAGGTGTTACTACTATGATAGTTTGAGCTATTTCTGTATACACTCTAGAATTTATTAGTTTAGGAGCTTTGGTATGAGCGATAATAGATTTTAATTACAATATTACGAGGTTTGGGTTGCAACTAAGTAATTATGGTTTTTGTCGTTATCGTTCTTACGTAAAACCCACAATCAATTAAATACCAACCATAGAGATATGGATTAAATTAGTCCTTAGAATTTAAAGAGTTTTTAATAACTCTATATTTACTTTTCGCAAGTACTCGTAAGCTTCGAAACTAATTGAGGTTCGTCAAAATCAAACCCGTTAAAACTGTTGCAAGTTATATAACTATTAATATTTTCCTTGGAATTCAATTGGCACTAGGCTATTGAATCGTTAGATTATATCGAAATAGGTTCTCGAATCTAGTTCAGGCAATAGACTGGCTTACCAATAGGTAATTTATCCGATGCAACGATATTGATCAATAAGATGGATTGAGCGACTGAAGTTGGTTCGTTATGTGCAATAAATCGCTTCGTAGATTAATTCTTATTGTTTTGCTGCATACTGATGGCTCATAGTTTTTGCTGGTAGCTTATCAGCTGCTGGGATATGAGATATTTAGAACAGTTTTTTGCTCAGAGTAAATAATATAAACATCTGTAGCAGTATGTATATTAATATGAATGGTACCTTTGAAGCTCTTTTTGATAATAATTTAGGAACGTAAGACTTACAGTATTGCCATAGTTTAAGTTTTAAAACATCTATGTGGTGTAATTTATGTTATCATTAATCGAAAACCGTTGAATACCATCGATGGGCCTGTTAGTGACCATAAAACTATTCCAATAACAACGCAATAAATTCCAAAAGTAAGGCAATAATTACAAAAAAGGTTGCGGTGTTAACCTTGGTCGATAATTGACCAATCGGCCAAATATTTTTTCCTTATCAACGGCTGTGATGTTGTCTGTCCGTTTCGATGTGGTTTAATAGGACTAATTAAAAACTAATAGACCAATTCCGTTTGAGGAATCATCCAAATTGCCATGAAGACTAGCGGTCGGGAGACACGTGCGATTGTCCAAAATATTACAAATTTTGAGCAAACGAAAACGTTTTAATAACACTAGAAAACCACCTAAATCAAATTATATTCAATAACTTCAAAATCAATAGTTAAAAATATTCAAAAATAACTGTTGTTAACATTTGTTCATTACCATTTAACAAAGATGTAGAAACGTCTCTGCCATTTAAATATAATCGTTATAAAATTAAGTCAATTTCATGTCAATTTGAATATAAAAGTGTGTATATTGTATATTATGGCAGTTGCTCTATTTAACTGCAGGCTATGTTTGGTTGTCTCATGTCCTTAGCGTTTACGCAGCTTACGTTTTAAATGAGTTTAACAGGTTTGACTTAATAAAGGATGGCTTGTAATAATTGTATTTCATTCATACACCGTAGCCGCGGGCGCTGCGCTTGCGACGCGAATGTTGCGTGAAGCCTCCACAGTCCACATGTAGCCTCGAGCTTTTATCGTTTTATTTTTGGGTTTGATGATTCGTGCCGGTTTCCGTAATATGAAAGTACATAAATGTTTTTGGTAAGATCTAAATAACGGTAAAATACAAGCTTATAAAATTTCACTTTGCAGATATACAACAGATTATGCAGATATTAACAATTATTTAAGATAGCCTCCTAGCCTCCGCCACTGCTTTAAGGAGTCACTGTCGATAGCTTGCTACAGTCCACTGACATTATTGGATAAACCGACAGCTTAAAGCTAGCTGCCCCTGTCCTGTATGGTGGTAAGTCCTCACGCAACTCCTGAAGTTCTTGTCATTCGACAAGGTTGCCGAGTACTGCCGACCAGCAACATGTGATCTCTGCAGTCCTCGCCGGGGGCGCAACAGGTCTATTTACAACACTATTTTGGCAGATTGCTCTATCGAGCTATCGATCACGGGCGTGGGAACCCACCAAACATATATCACTTACGTCGTCCACCCATCGACATAGCTATAATTGCCGTCCGCAGCTTCAAGTATCCAAAAAAACGATGCGCGCTCGCGCTTTACTCGTTCGATAAATCAAAAGACGTCATGCTGCTAGGTATTTGGTATTTTTTCTTGTTGTAATGTGATTAGGGTTACGAAACGATATTTTATTGCCTACGCCCGACGTAAACTATCGTGTGAGGTTAACCACTTCGGTCGTACTCCTAGAAACACCGGATTGCCCAACGAGACGCGCCGAGGTCACACAATGCAATTATGCCAATTAATTTAATTTATTTTTTCTAATATGCCTAATCGCTTTCGTGCGTTGCTAAGTAGTCGCTGAGAGTGCTTGCTGCGTCTAATTACGTACATATTTTTCAATTAATCACTCCATTAATCACCCGACGAGTGTCCAAAAATAAATATTCATAATTATTGTTAGTAGATCTGTCAAGTGATATAAAGTAGTGTATATTATATACTAATGTAATGTCCACATTACAGTGATACTAATCAAGAACTAGTATTTCGCTAATTAAATATAGAAATAACGGAAACTGCAATTAGATTTTGCTTTTATAAGGTTTACATTTTAGTAGAAACATTTATTTAAAACATATTAACAAAGCCTAACTCTTAGTATTTAAGTAATTTAAATAGTGAAGGACTATGAGATTCAGTGACTACGACCAGGAGTGAGGTCAGTGAACTGTAGAGGTACAATTTTAAGTGCGTTTTATTCCAAAGTCGCGCTGAACTGTGTCCATTCTTCATTCATTCTTAACATTAAAATTCTTCAGATCGTAAACATCCTCATGGAATACCGGGGACTCTCAATTATCTGAAGATAACTACCGAAGCGAGGCGAGGGCAGGTTGCTAAAGTCGTATAATTCAAAATTGTAATCCAACAAAGCTCACATTCACTTCCATGTAGAATCAGCTTAATACCACACGACGACTACTTAAAATACTCTGAAGGCTTTGCGTAAATGCTATCGATACCGGTTCAGGCCGCGATTAGGGTCACTAATGTACCGAAGAAGCGATGTACCTCGACGGAACAAATTCGGTATCAGAAGTAACGGGCTAGATACCGGATACCAGTAAAGTTATGGCCCTATAAAAGTGTGAACCTGTGTCCCCGTTGCGAACGTCGCGTCCGAACCACGGAGTACAGATAGCAACGTCACGTTCACTTCTCATAATAATATTAATAGTATGTTTGTATGTAACTACGGCGATTAGATTTTGATCTGTTTAAATGTTCATCTGTCCACTCCTAGTTTTTGAACTTAACTTTTTTCAAAACCTTGCTAAAAGATGAGCATTTTCTAAAGCTACGAGTTAAAATTGGTATTCGTGATTTGAAAAAATTGTAAGACTTTTTTAAAAAATCCAGTGGTTAGCTAGTTAATAAGTAAAATACTATTTCCGTAGAATGCGCCATAGGGAAATTACTTAGGAAACAAAAAAACAATTCAAAAATTTAATTCATCGCCCGGGTAGGTAGGTACTCCATATCAATAAAAATATAGCTTCGAGTAATTATCATATCAATCATACCTCGATCATTCATTACTCTTGTCATATTAACATACCAACGGACAAATTACGGTTTTTAATTAAGATACAGCGAAACTTTGATATGTCAACTGTATTCTCAGATACATTTTAAATTGACGAAAATGGAGCTACGACAGCTCCCTAGTTATTATTAATTGAACTGCTAATGGATATCAATTACAAATGAGATTGCCCTTCGGCTCACGCTTGCAAAATTAATAACTTTCAGTTTAATCTTTTGGTGCTTAGAATGTACCTAGTACCTAATCAATGATATACATGCTCTTTTATTTTTAAAAGTCAATCTACTAAATTACACGTGCATTAAACTAGGACATTACGCACTTAACTCCTTAGACTTATAGATTACTAATCGACCTGTCTCTAAGTATTTTCAGTTATCAAACAAAATACCGTGTGACGTATTTCTAACATAACATTTGATGTTAAAAGGTACGTCTAATATTCCCAGACCTCTGACCAAAAAATTAATAATAAATCCGGTTGTAATAGTTATACAAATTGTCACTGACAATAACCGAATAGCTTGTTAACCGTGCATTTAGATGCGAACGCTACTTTATACATTTCGTAAAGAGGACCATAAATTGGAGGTTATTTCGTTATTACGGAGAGATTGTAGACGCTACGTTCGT
>LGAG01000381.1:78994-117854 GCA_001278395.1 Lerema accius
CCCCCTAGTGAGTTAGCACCATGGAACTTGTCTAAGAACAATCTCCGGTGGGTCACATATCCTTCACTGAAAGCCGTATCTAAATCGATCCAGTAGTTCTGGAGAAAAGTGTGGAAATAGGTTTTGCACAAACAAAGAAACGTACATATCATCCCAAGGGAACCTACAATCGGGATAAAATGTACCCTATGTCCTATTCCTAGATGCAAACTATCTGTGTGCTAAGTTTCAGCTTAATCCGTTCAATGGTTAGAGCGTGAAGGAGGGACAAACATCCAAACATCCAAATATCCAAACATCCAAACATCATTACAAACTTTCACATTTATAATATTAGTAGGATGTTCCTGATTGTACAAGCTCTATAATGTCCATCATCGGAACAGAACAGCTGAATGAATCAACAGGGAATAAATACAAAACCTCAAGCGGGGTCACGGGCTCACAGAGTGCTCATACAAAACGTTAAACACCGATCAACAGAATAATTTCTCTGTCAGTTCATCGGCGGCCGCGCACCTTGTAAATATTTCATTCATCATACTTTAATCGAAATAAGATCAAAAGCTATCCTGTACCTACATCGAGATTATTGAATGGAGAACGAGATGCCACACTCGAGCCAGACAGAGATGGGAATAAGATTAATGTTTGTTAGGGTTGGCAAATATTTTGTTTTTAATAATTGTTTTAAAACAAAATTGCACACTACTTATAATTGAAATGCAAAATTGTATTTATCGGTAAGTACATTAAAATATAAATATTTTCTGGAAATCATTCTAAACAGAGTGAAATCATACACTATCTTTTGTTTCCAAGTTAAAACTAGTCGACATTATATTTTTGAAGGCAACCTTTGATGCAGACCAATTCATAAATACCCAGTATTTTTATATTATTGAGAGACATATTTATGACAAATAATTTTTTTATATTATTCAGAGACATATTTATGACAAATAATTTGCTATATTTTTCCTTGCAAAGACCCAAAAGTGTCAACCCTATCGATCCATTCGATTTCTTTTCAAGATCGATACACAATAAATCTCTGTTTGTTTTTTCTTGGTCGTCTGTCGGATAAGTACTCTCGAGTTGAGGAGACAGCTAGCGGCTACTGGGTTTCGGGTTCGATTTCTGTTGCTTTATTTATAGATGTTTGTGGAATTTATCGTCACTTCGCTTTTATGGCGCGGGTTTCAATGAATTGTATTAATATCAATGCAATGTTTTTGTTTCGATGCCTCGCTTTTATTGACTGATGTGAGATCATGTGGAGCAAATTGATGAATAATATAGGATGGATAGATGATGCATTTATCTGTAAAAGAACTATGGTCGAAATTGTGTAATAGATAAGGATTAGTAGGTATTTTTATGTAATGATAATTACAAACTAGCTTGCAGTGGCATTATGCGCTGACGTGCATGAACATCTGTGACCAACTTCGAATACCATGGTTAGGGAAATTATGCTCTGGTTAAATGTATAAAAAGTAAAATTAAAAAATATTTTTTTAAACAAGCTTTTATTACTTGTTAATAAGAAAAAGAACTAAAAAGTTAAAATGCAAAATTTCAAGTCCCTACTGTTAACCGTTGGGGAGTTCAATCGTCTGGAGCCAATCCTGTTATTATAAACATGCATTGTCATCAGAACTGGACCAGTGTGTAAAATTTTAGCTCAATCGGACACCGGGAAGTGGGTGAAATTTAGCTTGCAAGATTTCATTACAAACACCGGACAGGTGAAACTAAATAAAAGCTTGTAAAAAGTAACAGGACAGTACTAACGGCTATGATTCCTGGTATATGAAGGATAGTTAAATTAGTTACGTAACTATTAGTAGCAGTACCAGCAATCGTCGCTATTTATTTCCTGGTAAAGAAATCCCGAGAACAAACGATCATCGAATCGTGATCGTGACCGGTCGGTGACGACTGACGACGAACGGTCGATCGTGATCTGTGCGCGTCACAACACGATTATATCAGATCAACGTTATTATTGATTTTTATGAACTACTAGGTACCTGTTATCTGCAGCTGTGCTTACATACAAATTCCTTACTAAGTACTTATATAACACCTCATGTTTGTATCCCTATTAACTTGAATCTCTTGTGTATTTTGGTATGAGATATATCATACAGAAACCAATAACAAATCAACTGCCTCGTAAAATAACTTTGATAGCTAGCGACACAAGTTTGCTTGTCAGTTATCAAACTTTAAAATAACCTGAAAAACGTATTAATTAGTAAAACAAGTCCGACTCAAATGACCAACTCGACCGGCGCGGCCCACTCCGCACCGACTTGGGACCGAAATGATTTAATTTACATTATTTACACATCACCGGTGCAAATTATACGTTGTGATTACGTTACGATATATATCATAATGATCTGTTGTTTATTCATAGTTATTCATTAAGCACGCCCCGATCGAATTATTCCGTCATGAGACCACACATCAGTATGTTGATTTATTTGATTGTTCCGCGAGCCGCGAGACAAATATTGACATTTTACTCATTTATTAATTATTTTATTGATGTAAATGTCTTTTGTGGGGATCAGATGTTGCTCTATGACTTCTACGACCAAGGTAAAGGTCTTTAGTAAGTATGAAGTAAAGTTTGACTATATGTTGAAAATAATGTGCTTTCGTTTGAGAAGGTGAGCACCTCACACTACCCGAAGAGTACCTACAATTATTATGGTCCAATTCACACTTGTAGCCTCGTAGGATTCCCTACGTCATTGTTATTGGATAACATACAAAACAACAAAACACATGCCTAGACCGATGGCAAAAATTACTCTTCATTTATTTTCAACCTCACTAGGAATTTATTGCAAGACATTTGACAGGCAGTCTAGCATGGTGACCATTATACCGTAGATTGGTCATAATCGCATATTTATATTTCAGTTCTATTTGTGGTACCTACTTGCGCAATATACTATCGTATCATTTAACGCGAATGAGAGGTATTAAGGAATTCTATATCCTTCATACAAGTTGCGGCTGCGGCTATTAAAGGTTAATTAATTATGAAACGGTCCACACAGGCCAGGAGTCAGCCACAATACCGGCTCACCTTTCCTAAGCCTATAAATCATTCTAAAATCTTTATTTTTTTCACCTTCCTATTTTAGTTTTAAGATGATATTTTTCGAAGATTTTATCAAAGTAGATTGACTTCTCAATAAAATAATTTACTTTCTGTCTTCGTTAGTAACAAAAACTTTTTACTACTTAATGATTTGAAATCTGTCCTTAAAAGAAAAATATTGTTTTTATTAGATTTTTTTTAATTACTTGGCATCTATTAGGGTGAGAGACGCTTGCTGCTCCAATAGCAGAGGAGTTTATTGCCGTTATCCTTGGTATTTAGAAATAAGTGTATTTCTAAGCCATTGAACTTTTAGTAATATAAATTATTGGCTCTCAAACTACATTAAAACCACAAGCTTCCCGTAAAGAAAGTGATGGATGGCCAATAATCGCGCGGCCAATGGCTGCATTTAGTCCACGTGTAATTACACCGCTCGCAATTATGTCTGACCTTTAATTGAGCGACGCGTAACGAAATACGATATTATCGGAACAAATCAGTTTCTCAACACGGGAATTGCCAACGGGAGTATAGTAGCACCTGCAGGCTGTATGTACTCTCATGGAGTAGCTGTCGCTTTCATAAGAAATGTTAAGTAGTTCAAGGTTTACTGCATATATTAGGAGAGTATTTCTATAGTGGCATAATTTACTTGATACTCAGTGTTCAGAACAAAAGAGTGAGTTAAATTTTTTCTTTTTTTTTACTATCTGACGTATTAAGTCACCGAGCAATCTACCGGGGAACGTTACCATTTGTTATTAACGTTATGTTTTTCCCTACTACGCTTTTTGGTTCCGAAGACTGCATCTATATATTTTTTGGCCTGTGTAGGCTTGATCTTTTGAATTTACATATCTTAAAAATTTTGGTGTAGGTACCTAGGTAGGTATTGTGGCAAATACAAAGTTTATCACCAGGTTATTATTTACTTCTATATGTTTGTTATGAAAACTAAATCAATGTACTTCAGTGCTCTTTCCAGCGACCTTGTAGGCGAAATGCCAGGTGTTGATCGAAAATAGTTTTGAACCAAGATTAGTAGGTACCTATAACTCGTTTCTATTCACAACTTAGTAAGTCCTTACGGCACCGGTCTAACTGTAGCTCTCGATGTTTTGTTTATTGTTTGTTCTTTTTGCAAGCTCTTAGCATTATCTGTTGATCGGGCTACGTGCTAATTACCAAGCCGGTCTGCAGCGGCTGGGTGCAGCAGAACCCACTGCACTTGTGAGAGTGAACGTCTTTATATCTCTGCTCGTGACCGATCCGAGATCGGGCGACGCGCAGATAGACGCTGCCCTCACGATTCGTGTGAAAAATGCCCGCTGAGGCTCCAAGAAAAACGAAAAAGAACTCCTTAATCGGACTTTGGTAAGTGAGGGCGATCGTCTGAACGAGATACTGTGAAGTTGACAGAAAGTTTAACGGTTTCATAACACGGCCGCTGAAATGGTGTCTAATGCAGTTACATGAAGATTCTTACACCTACGAGTATGTTATTGGAGATCAAGTGGCTGCGTTTTTTGGACGCGCCGTAGTTTAATTGTGGCTAATAGAAACCAAACAAAATGCCAATTATAAGACGATTATATGTGAAGCTATAGAACGTAACTAGTATTTAGGGAATTTCCCTCAAATATCAAAAGAAAAACATGTAATCAAATATCTAATGGATTGGCAACACGCAAGGAGGCGTCAATAAAAAATTCACTTTACATACTATTAATTTGGGTTAGTTTATTAATTTGGTGTTTGTTGAGAAAATAGAATTCAATTAATAAATATCCTAGATCAACGCAAGTTATAACTTCACGATAATATATTTACATAAATGTTAAGAGCCCTAACAATTTTAAGATCAATAATCACTTAAAGTAGAGTGTATAATTTTAGCCGAAGTAATCTGAACCGGATCCGCCCAGGCTAATTGGAAAAGTAAAAAAATCTTGCTTTTTTACTGTTATTAAGAAGTCATAATTCAAGTATTAAGTAATTAACAGACACTGTATGAAGCATTCAATTACAATACAATTTAATTTGAATAAATAATTAATAAAGTGACGCACCAGTAAATAACTAATAGCTAATCGTTTATAATGTTCGGATGGTGACACCTTAATATGTAATATGCAAAAATAAAATTATATTTTGTTTAATGAATGCTTTCGATTTAATTTACACAACACAATAAAAATTGTACATAATACAATAAAAATTGAGGTATTAACGTATTTTTCTCAAGATAATATAATATTTTTATAATTGGTGCAATCAAAAATGTTTCTGTTATTTTTAGCTCCTAACTAAATAATATATGACATACTAGTATCTACTTGTACTTTGCGAATTTTTAACGAAAATAAAACAATTATTATAATACCAAAAACTACCTCCCTACAAGATCTTGTTGGAGATATAAAAATACAAAATTATAAAAACAAAGTCATATCCAATAGAGTCAATAAAAAAAAACCCAAAAAGGTACTCAAACAATAACTAGCTCTCCCGAAGATATAAAGCCTTACAGAGTCTCAAGTCCCCGGAATCCTCGTTGAAACCGTGCTCTATTAACCACAGAACATTCCGAGAGCGATCCCGTTCCTCACAACCAAGGTCAAGCACACTTATTACGAGCTACAAGAGAAACGCATTTGAGTCTCGGTAGCCGTGTGTTCTGATAGCGGCCGCAGCGTCTTATCTAGCGCCTACCTACACGAGATAACGAGATTAACAGGTGGACATGTGGGAAGAAACACCTACATCGTCCCGCCGCCGCGCCGCCGTCGACACAGGACACACAAACCGGTCAGCGCTGGTAATAAGTCTCATTAGCTCTGTAATACTTTAATTGACTATAACTATACTTAACGTGAGGCTAAATTAGGGACAGAACTTTATAAAAACAATCGTAGTCAAAACTGTGTGATTTTTATCTAATTTTAGGCCCGAAAAAGCCTAATGTTTTCGTTCATAATGAATGTAATCCATCGATCGTACTAGATCTATGTAGATCTAGACGTAATCTAAGTATGTAGGGATGTTACAATACTTTTTTTAGTACGTTCTACATAATACAATAATTCAGTCAAGTGACTGAATTGACTCTCAATTATAGTGACATTAGCTATATAAAAAAAATCAATATCTCTTCAGCAAATAGGTCCTAACCAGTAAACACTACTTGTATAGATGGTCATTGTGTATTCAACATAACATTTTCAATAAGCAAAATGATTTTACTAACAGATAAATAAGGTAGTGACTGTGTATGATAATAATATAATTGATTGTGGCACGTTACTGAGACACGACACGTGTGTGATTTATAATTCAACGACGTCATTATTACGAGTCGTTTAAATAAACATTACAATTATAACAATTAAGATTGTTTCTTGTTCGTAACAGTTTTTGTTACGAATCGTAATATTTATGTTGTAAAAAAATATATTCCTAATTACCTAGGCACATAATGATAAAAAATCATTTCCTGTTTCTATTATAAATACTCCTCTGTTTATTGCTTTCGGCAATTTAAGTGAATAAGTTACTCAATCAATTTTGTTTTGATACTTGGATACTAAATAAGAAAAGTCGCGTACAATCAACTATCATTTAGGATGTCCTCTATTTATAGGTATTATATAGGTAAATTAAAGCCCAAGTTTCCTTATAAGCGTTGACGTCTTGGCTAGAACAGATAGGTATGGATAAAAAGCGTGTTTATCTACGATCATAGGTCCTAGACAAGGCTCGGGTACCAGGCGAACATGAGGCGGCAGGAGATCGCCTCACTCGGAGGAAAAACGCAGTTGCAAGTACGAGTACTGCGCGATCTTAATGAGAGTGGACAAACTGGATGGCCAAGGGCCTTACCGTTGGCATTGTGTTGATACGACTTGTTAAAAGCCATTTATATTTACTGTGCAGGTACTTGGTAACTCAACAAACTAAAATTTGTGGTATGAATCGAATGTGGGTAATATTTTTGTGTAAATGGAAATAGTATTTAAATCCTATTAGATGTTTGTCAAAGACGTGCTTGGGCCGTAGAGGATTTAGCAATGCAAGGTCGTATGCTATTTTTCTAACACATAAATAAATAGATTTGAATTTAGGTCTTGTAGAGTCTGTAGAGTCGTGACCTTCTCAGGGCGTTTAGCGTCTTAGACTTCTAGGCTGGCTCTACATGAGACCTGAAAACTTTTTTGGCAGGACGATCATTCTTATCTTCTCTATGATCATCTTGGCAACATTTTACATGAGAATATTGTCTTCAGATTGAATTTTACTTTAAGCCTTAAACATCTTAGTCTATACTTCTCAAATATCATCAAATACAAAATAAAATAGTTAAATAAATATAGTTAGTATAGCGTGTTCAGTGAGTCGTATCCACGTTGTGTCCGGCAGCCATCATAACACGCGCCCTATAAGGCGCTGGTATCATTACGAGACCGGTCGGCTACCGGCTACCGAGCGCCGAGCGTCGCACTCCGCCCCGCGCTGCGCTCCTAGTACCTGCTGCCCGCCGACCACTGTTGTTTTTACCCACCTTATGTTTGTGTTGCTATTGAGCTCATGTCTAGCTCAACAATCACATCTACGACTAAAAACAGACCTAAATCTCTACGCGTTACAGTCGAAAATGGCTCGGCAACCCTCAAGAATGTGGTAGATGTTGAATGGTGGGTGCAGATATTTCATTCACGTCTAGAGCTTTATTGGTATTTGGAATATGACTTAACTGAACGTGCATGCATGTGCTCACATTAACCGCATAAGGCGAGCGATGCGATGCTATTCCGAGCCCATTCTCAACCTACTTCCCTGGCTGTAGTCACGCCAAATGATGGATGGATTAGATGAGGACACTTTACTACTTACTACATTATGCCAAGGATATTATGACGTCATACTTATTTATTTAGTAATAAACCACAGGATTGCTATTAGGTTAAATAAATAATTATTTACGGCGTTAGTTTTGAAGATATTTGAAACAAGACAAAACATTTCTTAAATGAAAATATCTTACTAGATTTTTTAAAAACAATATTCTAATTCGTTGTTTTAATTTTTTTTCAAATTTTGTCGCGAACGCTAGCAATTATACAGTGGAAGAGTTTATCTTATAAACAATGCGATGTTTACTCAACTACTGTTACAATTACGTGGGAGTACTGTAGACCACATCATAACCACTGTTTTATGTGAATCCGTGTTATAGTTATAAGTTATAGGTACTTGTACTAAACTGTATCAGTTTTCTAATGAGAAGTTACGTATTTACGCTTACTAGCACTGATCCAGTTTGCGACGGCAAGCGCGCGCTTATTGAAAACATTAATCTAACGCGTTAAGTGTTAGGTAACTATGAGAAATCAATACCGGAAAATTAAGAAAAGTTTAGCTATAGCATAACAAATTCTTAAAGACGGCCTAGTTTCAAAGATTATCTTATAAATGTACAACCTACCATTATGTATGTAGCGTCAATTTGAAGCAAACTTGAGCGTTCCTTTAAGAATGATTGTACAAAACTTTATAGATTTCCTGTAAATGCAAGCAGACATGAAACTTATTTTTTCAAAAAGTATATCAATTTATCAATATAAATGTGGCAGCCCTAGTCAGTTTATTACGGGTAGTACTCATTACCTCCGCGCGGGGGCGTACCTGATCTATAGCTACCTGCTACCGGGTACCGCACAAAGCAACGCGAACACGGCTACCGGCCACTAGCGACTTTAATCACTAGTTTAGCGTCAACATCTGGCTGTGATTGGCTGACCAATTGATGTTTTTAACACTGTTTTAGTAAGTAAGCATGATTGTTTTTCTAATAAGATTGTATGAGCTGAAAATTGTTTGACGGTCACTGCGAGAGTCAAATGTTTTTTGGGGTTTTTTCAGCTTCTTTCTGTTTCGACCTGAACGGAGAACTTTAGTTGCAGCAAGCTGAAACCATTAGTCGTTTTATTTTGTTAATGAAAATGCTGTAAATCTATCAGTACAGTATCAAAACTAGTAATAATCTCAGTGAGACCTATTAAAAAACGTAATCATAGACAGATATTTCTTAATAGTAATTTTAATTCAAAGAATGCGTTAGACGTTAACTGAAGAGCCGTATCAACGAGTCTTCCTAATGTACTTTTAATAGAGGCCCAAATATCGGTAGTCCGTTATTTTATCAGCGATGTCAGAGGTTATATTTATTGGCTTCACCGGTAGCATCGGATATTGGCCGCGGTATAATAATTAGGCACATGTTAATGCAACAGATTGCCCCGACGAATCTCTAACGAGACAGGTCCGAGTGCAGGCGGTTCCTTTAAAGCCGATAAGTGTATTCATACGTTCCGATTTATTTCTCCTTTTGTACCCACGTAACATGCGACACGGAATAAATTAAGCTACCGTATTTGATGTGATACTGCCGAGGGTGTGATACGAAGAGGATTTTTATTCTTTCGAGCGCAGATAAGCTGAAATCGGAGGATAAATTAAAAATAAGTCGAGAATACCGAAGTGATGAGACTTGATTAACGATTTGTGGTTTTGGTTTTAGGTTTTGAGTGTCTACATTGTAATGTTAAACATCTCAATGTTTAGTAATCTTATATCGTGGTTTCATCTAATTGTCTCGTTGCCAAATGATGTTGTTAAGTTTAAATGTACTTAATAGCTAAATGAAAATAATAAACGGCCCGAATGGCGTAATGGTTGCCATATCGGACCGCCGTTCTTTAGATCCTAGGATAATTTTCTAGCAAGGTTGAAATTTAAATTTCTTTTCTCGATCTGGGTATAGGTATTACTATAATGTTTTCCATGGCACCCAAGATACAGGGAATCTTAGTGTAAGATTATCAGACTTATTCATACTTATTAAGAAACCTAATTATCTAAGAACCAATCAACCTATCGTATAACTCAACTCTTAGTTTAGTCTGATGTAACAATTTCCAAGCAAGAACCTTTACCATTTAAGAATTTTAGTTTAGCTTTCATTTTGTTAATCACCGAGCATAAACCCGTCTAAGAGACGGACTACTAAAACCGCAGATCAATCTCGAAGTAGTGACGTATCGATATCCAGAATCTCGGTGGCCGATAATAAACACTAGGCATGCAGACAGGCTAAGTGTATTGGTTAAGACTATTGACGGAAATCCAAACTCATTAACTGGCTACTGGTCGAGCTCTCTCATAAACTGCGCGCTTTATACAGGCTGCTCTGATACTGGTTTACATTTATTAATCTTTATTTAATTTTCCTGATTTAATTTTAAATATAAATGTCTTGTGGATAACTTTTAATTTACGAATTAGGTATAGAAAATGCCGAAGTTTTATATCCCTGTATGAGTTAGTATTATTATTATTAGATAGTATTAGTATTATTATTAGTTTTTAGTAAGACATAAGTAGAAGATAGGGCAGATGTTGATCGCACTATAATTTTCATCTCCTATAGTTTGGTTGATCGGTCTCATTGTTAGCTTTGTTAAAATATTTAGTAGTTTAAAATTTAAAGCGATACTCACGCAATCACATTTTTATTGAAGAATTACAGCACACATTCTTTAAACAGCACCACTGCTTGTTGCGCTACTACTAGGTAAAACTTTTATAAAACTCAGTGATCACTCTCACTAATGCTTATTTATAACACTTTGTATCATTTAAGAGTTGATGTAAAATTAATAAATGAATAATATTTGTGGAGCACCCTGTGCCAGTCCGGCCGCAGCGGCGCTTGGATTGAGTTAAATGCATCCTTATCGCGCCCTAATGGCCCGCAACATGTCAATTCATCACTCTCCTCTCACGCTCCTACCTCGAAATTATCCTTTTTTAAACATTCCCAACTTCCATACATTTAATAACATTCTTTTTAAGGTAAATTTTAGATGGATTTGTTAAGTAATGGAGTAAAAAGTGACCCACGTAGATACCTAGTTCTTCAGGAGACCTACAGCAATAGTATTACACTGCTCCAACGTGGAAAATAATTGGTGCTCTATAATTGATAATATCAGCAATATACGAGTAGGTATAGCGAACTTCTGTAACTCAGAAGTAACTTCAAGTTCTGTAACACAGATACATTTCATTGATTAATAATTCTGCTTCATCTACACTATCTCCAATGTGGATGTGTTGACGATATACAAATGAAACACGTCGATGGGGTTCCCTAGCTGAACCACGGTTCCACCACTGGGCAAAACCATCTAATTGAATACTTACTCCATCTAATACTCCTCATTCCTTCTTCTTAACCGATAAAACGTAAGATACGAGTCGGCTACTCACAATGTAAGGTACAAAAAGGCAGCGGGGCAGCGGAAGCCGCTCCTAAGTCCCCGATAAGTGTGGTGCCGACAAAGGCATTAATACGTTTAGGAGGCATTATAAATCACTGGTAGTATCGAGCCACAATTAAGACGTCGGACCGGCGCGGGCGCATGCTCCTATCGAAACGGCCAAATTAAGAAATGTGTCACCGTTTTATTGAAGATTCCTTTATTATTGGCTTTCACGGCTTTTTCGGTTGACGGGTAATTGTTGGAGGTTTTGTTACTTATGCTTTAGTTTTGATTATTCGTTTGTCGTGTGGGCGTTAGGGAAAACAAAGTGCCTACCATGCGACAGTTTCTTCTACTTTTTTCTGGGAAGATATTTTTAAATGACTACCTACTAGCCAAATTAGTTGTGTTACCTTACTAATGTTACCTATTAGTTGTGTTAATATGTAGGTGCCTGTAAATGGCTCTAAAGTGTGTAAACAGATTGAATCTACCTCAATTCTAAGAAGAAACTTGTTTGTCCTATTGGGAGTGACTGATTTTTAAACAGTTTGACATCACTATGAATTTACACAAGCAGGTTAATAAATTTTGTTAAAAGAACTTATCCGAGCAAAGCTATTAATGAATATGTAAATGATACAACCGAGGCAACATATCAAGGCCTTTGCGAAATTATCACTTCTATTCAAAAATAGTTTGAAACTGTTTCAATTGAGCGACTTTCAATAAATTTTGTCTTATTGGAATTTGATAGAGTCTTGCACAGATAAATTATTCAAATTGGAATATTTTTATTTTCAAAGCAATCCATTAACTGAACAAGACTAATTCATTTTTGAAAGTAGTGTTTATTTAAAAAAAATACGTTGCATTGGTCCTAGGTAAAATTAGAAATAGTTGAAATAATAGAATTCATGTAGTACCTTGCATATTCTAATTGTATAACCTATAGAGGGCGCTAATTAGATTTACACACAACACTTTCGGAACAGAATTCACTTTCGTATTTATTTATTTACACAAGTAACGTGAAAATTGTCAGCTAGTAATATGACTTTTTGGTATGTCATAAGAAATTACCTATATGCGATATAAGTTACTACAAATCAAAGTATAGGTACATTCTAACTTAAACTATTATACCCATTTTATTGTCTATTTATATTTACTTTTGTATAAATTTTATTTTGGTATTGTGTTGAAATTAACAAAGATGTGAACTTGACTGGTTTTTTTAATTTTTTACTCTTTGTTTCAGGTAAGCATTTGGCTTCATAAAGTACCTGTTTTGAGACGATCAAGTTAGTATTCTTTGCAGATAATTTGTAAAAACACGCCGCACACAACTTAAACGGCTGCCTATGCGCAGCTTGTGATATTTAGCTTAACAACATAAATTCAAAATTCCTCAACAATAAGCCACAATTTTGGCAAAAAATTAATTCGAAAATGGCGGCTGCGGCCGGCCGCCAAATGACCGCTCCCGGTATCGATGTCTCGATACGTATAATCGATACTTATAAATCGGGCGGTTATGTCGATAACATCGCAGAGCCCGCGGCTACTGGGCGACGGCTAAGCGACGATTACTTGCCACTCGTCTTATTGCCCGCTCCCTACAAACACTGTGCAGGATCTCAGAAGTGTGCATACGTCTTCAAAACTGAATGAAGGGGTTATAGTTATTTTAAGTAACTGTTTAAATTTTTCCATTCGTATTTTTTTTATTTATTAATATGTACCTATAAATATATCGTTCCAAAAATCGTGATTAGGTATGTTTAAAAAATTAAATCCTGTTTGATTTAATTATTCTACTGAATAGTAACATAACAATAATCTTGTCTAGCTATATTTAAGAAGTATGTGCTTGATATAAAAGATTTTCTGTACTATTTTACGAGGGTTTGTTACCTTCGTTTTCATAGTTACTTAAATGACGCTTATTAAACAAAGGGACTTTTAAAAATGCCTATGTGATCCTCTGGTTTCGAAAGTAGTATGTGTCAGCGATGCAAGATTACCGATAAAATAATTAAATGGTTACTCTCCAAATCGATTCCCGAGTGTTGTTATCGAGCCGTGTTATTTGTTCCCTTTTTCGGCCGATAGTCCGTTGGTAACAGCTTCAGCTAAATCGCGGCTACCTCAGTGTTCTTGTTTTATACCGACATTATACACATATTATATTGTTATATGTATGTTTGTAAGCACGTCGCCTGCAGGCAGACATACTGTTTCTACTTAGAAGATACTTTTTCCAATTAACCCTCTACTTACAAAATCTTTTTATGAACAAAATGCCTTTAAGATTTCATTTTTGAGTAGATAAATAATTGTCTGTAATCTTATTTGAATTTCAGTACGTAAAACCTCAAAACACTAATTGAACATAGTTAAAAGTGTTCTTATTGTGTAATTTAATCAAGTCTCATGCTTTATGTAGGATTTTGTTTATCATCGATGTTTAAATTTATAAATCAAATACATCTAAAGGTAAACATTGCTTTAAAATCACGCAACATTGGCAATCATAGCAGGAAAATGCTTTTTATTCTTATCAGAACGAATATTTCGTACCCACTTAAATCAGTTTTATTGTTGATTCTAAAACTAGTTCGATTCTAAGTTTATGTTCACAAAACGTCTTTTTACAGCCCATAAAATTTAATGCCCGAGCCAACGTTACTAAACAGGTGACATAATTGTCAAAGAATACACGGAAGAAATCATTGCGACGGAATGTTTTATGCTCAAGTTATTTTGGTTGCCATTAAAATTATACAAATTGTCAAACTGGTTTCCGATACACGATAAGGCGAAAGCCGATCCGTAACTCATCCAATATCGCTGTTTTTCTTAATTCCTATTCATTTAGCCAATTAAGTATTTTCCAGGTGCTTAATTTGAGAGTAGGTAATCTTCTAAATGGTTCATAATTTTAAGTTAATTACCTATTAGTCTATTATCTTTTACGCACACTTGTTAGAGGTGAAAACTTATAAGTGTGTGAGAGTCTATCAGAAATGAATAAAACTGAGGTAAATTGGGTAATTATCATTTTTCGACTAATATTAAGCCAATGTAACATTTTCACTATATTTCCAGTTTCTGATAGACTATAGCTATATTTTTTATAATTGTTATAACATTTTCATATACCTACAGTCCCTAGGTGAACCGAACTTTACATGGTGTTTAGCATTATGTAGCCTATTCATTTAAATAACATTTAGGCACCGTGTAGTTCTGATGACGATATCTTAAGTAAATCAATTGTTACGAGTAATTAATCATAATCTAACTGTAACTGTTTCTGTAAGAAATTCTCAATAAGAATAACAGATGGCACTACTAATAACATTATAAAACACTACGTGAAAAAGTTATTGAAACAAACTCCGCGATTAATAGATTTTTTTAGTCCAAAAAACCGCGAACATCTTTCAGCGTAATTCTTACATCTGTCATAAACAGTTAGAGACAAAATCGGAATAAGAGACGCTTATGGTAAAAACTATGCTTCCAGTCACAATCTTTATGCGATGGACAAATACAAGAATTGCTCGTATTATAGTATAAGATATTATTTTTAATACAGTCCCCAGCACAACACAAGTGTCTGCCGACTACCGACTGCCGATCCTCTACAGCTCACCGACAACCATTAACCGTGGTATCGCGATCTCGTTAAGAACGTATTTAACACGATTCAATTACGATCCGACATGTATACGATGTGAACGCAGCTTGTGCCGCAATGTGGGTAATTTGTCCGCAGTTTTATTGCGGGATCGCTTCAAAACGAGAGATTATTTTCTCAAAAGTTCTTATTTCTTCGACTTAGTAATTGGCGCTGGTAATTAATATGTTGCCGGCTCTTGTTACGTTTTTTTAGACTTTGATGATAATCTTTGAAACATTGTAATATGTATTTTTACCACCAAGTAAGAAATACGAAAACATATAATAATAATAAGTATATAAAATATTATATCGATTGACGAAAACATTACGCCAAAATTACAAACGACCGTAAAAAGTTAATTTCCATAATTTGTTCCATAATTTATGAACTAATGGGTCAAATTTGAAACTACTTGCTAAGAACTTTTAACATCTTATGCCATTATAGTTTATGGTTTAGTTGATACCATAACAATAAAACACTGATATTCAAACAAAAGAATCATCGAATCAAGTTTAGTATGCAAATCACTCGCAACTATACTCGGCGCTAATCGTTCACGCGTACAATAAATAATAATGATTGGAATATAACGGCTACTGTTTTTCATATTATACATAAAAATATTAATATTATACATTTGATAATATTAAGATTGCGAAAATGCTGTATATTAATTATCAAAGTCAAGTTTAAATAAGTACAATTTTATTGCAGTACAAAACCTAGGTATATCTAAGCTTTTCGTGGCATTGTGTTTCTCTTAATTTCCTATCATAATACTGTCTACACACATGAACTTCTGTTCATGTATGATCGTCATTTTATTTTGTACACCAACATTTCTAACTCAAGATAGATAGAGTAAGATGATAGATATTATCAGACGAGAACGGCAAACTCTCAATATGGTATAAATTTCAGCAAATAGAGTGCTATCCTATTGAAAATTAAAAAGGTAACCCTTTTGAAAGCAGCTACTTTATTTATCACTGCATTGTATGAGACAACAAAGTTGCACCGTTTACTTATTTAACTTTAACGGTACATCGAACTTTAGAAACATTTGATAATAATAGGACAAAAACGACATTGTTAACATTTTAGCAAAGAAACGAGTGCGTAGCGGTAGAATCGGTTACAATTCGTTTATTGCCCAGTTTGCATAATTTAACCCTTCGAACGCTTGACGGCTGTCGCTGGACAATATGTCGTTTTTATTGGAGCAAAAAATGCGGAAAACATTAAAATGTTTGCTGACGATTTCTTAACGATCCGGCGAAAGGCGGACCTACCAAAAAATTGGTAAACACAGCGTGTTCTATTTGAATACTATTAAAATATGGTTGTCTTGAACTTGAGAAATTCTTTGAAGAGAAATTGAATATTTGCCGCAAAAAACATGTAACATATTTTTCTAGCCATTCACTTCGGGAAGTATTAACCCTTATCCCCATATTTTAACATAGAAAAAAAAATATTATTTACATATTAGAAAAAAAAATTATTACGTTATATAGAAAAAAATAGTACTAAATAATAAAAAGCAATCAAATATTAAACCTGCATCGTAAAGTAATACAACATTGCAATCTGGTTACTCGTAATTTATTACGCGCGAGTTTATGTTGCGGTAATAGAGTATGTTGAATTTTGAATATTTATCACAAGTTAATTTTATAAGCAGCTATAAACCATCAACATTACGTAACACATCATAACATTAATTATTTTATTGCAATTACCTGTTTATTGAGATATAAATTATATGTATAGGCGTTTATTATTGACAGGTACAAAACCAGTTATTAACGACAAAGTAACATTTTTCCAAATGAAGACTGTGAGTAATATGTATGAGTTTTTTAATTTTCATTTTACAATGTATCTGCTTCACATTTCATATTTACTTCGGCAATACCTATTAAACTCGCTTTATGAATATTTGGATAACTTGAAGGATTTTTTTATTACATAATAGTAAGTAGAAGCATTACTTACTCAATCCCAAGGAGATACGAGTAGGTATTGATTATAAAATAAAGCTAGAGCTAGTCATTATTAACTCGATAATATTCACAGAACTTATTCACCCAAAGGATTTTTAGTCAAAATCCCAAATTATACATTTTATGATATAGACCGTAACTGTACCCACAATTCCTACAAAATAATACGTGCTTAAAACGTAAAATAACAGAGAATTAGTTATCTAACTAAAAGCTTGTTAGTAACTCGGTAACGCAGTTGTAATAAGTTTCTAAACACCCCGTACGCTGCGCTGCGACGCCGACGCTGCGAGCGACCGAACTTTACGACACAACTTTTTGCAACTCTGCTTTGTCCCGCGCGTCATAACCCTGCACTGCTATCACTACTATTTGTTTTGGACGAAATGACCGCCGCATAAACTGGGGCACAACACCGACATTGATAAAAAAGTGTTTGGCAAAAAAGGGTTACGTATTTTTAAGTATTTTGTTATGATGTAATGGTTGAGACTGACTGCCTTTTTCCCTAAATAATGTAAATAAACAAATAACATTTCACACTTCTACGCCCACACTAGGATTTTCTGTGTCGTGGTTACTATGACAGATAAATCTAATGACACCTGAAATGTCATAATCCAATGCTGTTTGGGCTGTAGAGTGTCTTAAAGAAAGGGACATAATAACATTATGATACTTTTAACAATAAATCATCTCAAACATTAATTCATTATAGGTAGTAGGTGACAAAACTGTAATGCAGTAGGTATTCCAGAGACTTGTTGCTATCCACCTGACACGCCCACTTAATAGTTCATAGCAAAGATTAGCCATAAATATTCATCGGAACAAACTTCAAATTAATTGTAACACACAGCTACTTTAATAGTTTTTGATTGTTTGTTTAATAGAACAAGAACAAGACATCAGCCGCATGATAAACGAGCTATACATTAGAAGCCAATAAAACAACAATCCTAATATTCATCTACCGAATATTTAGGCGTGTGGTGGCCGCCCACTACACAGCTTTTATGAATAACTTCCTCACAATTTATGCTTCTATTTGCATTAATTCCACATTATAATTCAAATATTCTTTTATTCGACACTTGTCGTAAACCGGCCGGGCGCGCAGTACGCACGGTACAGTTAACCGATCAAACGCTGACAAAAACAATGCGGTTATCTCCCGGGACGGCGTGCGACAGACCGCTACCTTAAAAAACTGTAACGGTCCCGGTTTTTAACGACATCCATCAACCCTTTAAGAAATACCGTTAGTGAACAAAGACGACCGATAGATTATGCAAAAAGCTGCGACTCTTCCTTTTCATATATCGCTTCCCATGCCCCGGATAAAGAACGCAACGGCAATCGATATTCACAAAGATGACACCTTGTTTGAATATTCACATCTTTCCCATGATTCCTTTCAATCGATCCAAAGGGTTGTGGAGCCCTATAGGCAAATTCGATTATCTCATTCCATTCTCACGCACATCCCGACGCCGAACAATAAATCTTTGCATACAATCCATAATAAAAAAAACGCTATTAAAGAAGAACTATCTATGCGCGACCCCCGACCGAATATGCATAAGAAAGAACCCGTACACACCCAAATTATACGCCGAAGTGACAAGTGCCGCTCCCCATCAAGAACCCTAATCTCCGCGGCACGATTCCGAACGAATAAATGCCGTACTTTCTGCGCATCCGACACGGCTGCGATTTTTTTTCTATACCTGTAACCCTCGCGACGTGGGGACAGTTTATTTGCATTTTTTTATATTATTCCCATTGAAATAGTATCTTAACCCTATTCTATAATGTCAGGGGTTAGGTTGCACTTAATATTCAAAAAGGGCAGGTACATTTCTCTTAATATTCTCGCATAAATTATAGTCAGGTACATTTTGGCTTATTGTGCAACGCGGAAGGGGCGATCCGCGAAACGGACTAACTCGCTTTTGTGTGTTATGCAATTATGAATTCAGTTACGTCACGGTACAGCCTGTAATCGTGTCGATCGACGGTTGAACTTCGACTACGAACTCGCGACGAGCGGATCCACGACATTTTACTTCCTGAATAGTTTAACCCGTTTCCTTTGTAAGAATTTATGCAAAAAAGTTCTACCCATCCTATTTTTTATTCAATAAAATTTAGGGGCTATGCACATTATGCAAATGCGTGCATAAATTTAGAACCGATGTCGGATGCCGTTCCAGTAAACTGTACCTTAACGGTTACGTTTAGGGGCTAGTTTTCATCCGATGCAATAGTTATTTTTATGCTTTTTATAAGGAAGCATGCGATTTCTTGTTTAGAAATACGGTTAGGCGCGTATTTTTTCTCATGCCGAAGAAAGAGTAACCGTTATGAGGTAGAGGTTCGAGTATAAAGTTTTTATTGTGCAGTGACATATGAACCGAGCGGTCGGATTTGGATTAGAATATGTAATTACTTCCTGTACGGTTTTCGGAAACGGCGGCCGTTACTTTGCGGCCGGCGGCCCTCAACCCGCGGCCTACCGCATTTCATTAAATGTTACATTTTATTGTCAACCTCTGTCCTTTTTTGAAACGTTATGCTAAGCAGTAATGTTGATGTAATTGATTGACTCGGTACTGGATTCATAACAGTTGTTACTTGGTTGTGTCGAGGTACGATTTCTATTACAATAATTTTTCTTAGTTTAATATTTTCTCACAACTCATACAGGATAATTTAGATTAACATTATTTTATGACTACAAAAATATTTTATAACATTTGTAAGTTAGTAACTTGACAATTTTGAAGGAAAATAAAATAGAAAAAAATATATTATGAAATATGTGAGCTTAGATATATTTTGTAGATACCTACGTATACAGAAAAGAGAAAGGTGCGATCGTAAAATATGAATCATTAACAGATGTGGAAGGGGGCTACTCGTATCTTCCTAATCAAACATTTACTCAAAGTAAGGTGGAGATGCGGCGATACGAGCATGGAGATGGCCTAGCGCCGACAAACATTCACTGCATTTTTTCCGAAATGTTATCTCGTTTACGACTTGTTTTTTAATATAAAAACGCATTACTAATAGCATCGGCCGCCGGCAAAACAACCAAACTATAAAATGACGAAATAAACAGTCCTACGGCCCGTTATTAAAAAAAGAGCAAACGAGGGCGGTGCACTGATTGTTGTGAAGGAGCGATCGCAAAAAAACATTATTTTTTTCCACAAAAAATCGCTTTCGGTCCCTTCTTGCGCGCCCATTGTCTCCGTCCATTGTCTTGGCAATTTGAAATACTTTTATGCTTTCCGGATGACAATAATGTTTTGGTTTATTTTTCGATAACTATTATTCGGCGAATTTATTGTTTTTCACGTCGGCTATTGTTTCTGTCGTACGGTAGTCGATATAATCAGCTTTAAGGGCACATAATAAGTAATTTGTACACGGATGTCGACGTTTCGCCGTCATAAAATTAGCTTAATTATGTGGTCCGTTGACAGAAATGTGGCGTTTAGCTAATTTGATATCAGGAGAGATAGTGATACCGTCCGTACCTAGTAATAATGTGACGATTACATGTTTACCGCTCGTAAAACGCAAAGCTCTTATTAAAAATGACATTGAATTGTAACTATAATTTACGATGGCCATTTCAAATTTAATATTATATTAAAGTATAGTAAAGACATCATAGGCGTGAATTTAGATGTTGTAAACTTGCCTGATCGATAAAACATTTTTCTCGTCATTATATAACATATCATATTATACTTTTTTTATCAATAAATAATTGACAAAGGAGCAGACAGGCCAACTTATACAACTACCAAAAAATAACTAAACACGACATTGAAAATATAGTAAATAACAAATCAGTAAATAAGGAACCTATGCAAACGATACAAGAATCGACAACAAACAAACAAATGATTGCTGTAACTTAAAAAGAGCCTCAATAAATAATGTCAGCCATTAGCCGTACCTTCAAAACACCATTGATCTTAGCGAGAGGTAGTGATATTAGCATGATCACCGGCTGATGATTTATCTGCGCATTATTCAAATGTGCTATTGATTCTGCACGATCAGTTTTTGTTCAAACGACATTAGCATCAAAATGAAATGCAGCGATAGATTTTAACAATTATTGGTTATTACGTTTTGCCACTGGGCCTGCCGGCGCGCGGCGTTTGCAGCTGTCGTAGCACTAACAATAATAATATTTATCTAATAGTATTTAACTAAGGATATTCAATTACGAGGTGGTGTGTACTAATCGTCATATGGGTGCATCTTGCCAAATAACATAAAACTGACAGTGAAGTTTTTTTTAAATAGCTGAAGTCCATTATCAGTCAAGGTTAATTAATTGGTTTCTAGCATATCATATAATACTTAGTTTAAATTACAAAATATTTTATGGCGACACTAAACTAGCTATATGTATATCCCTCTAGCCGGACCTTAGAATGTTTTAATAAAAACGTTATCATATTAATAATTGCAACACATATTTTCCTGTCACTGATCAAATGGTGTTTTAGAACCCTTTATGTTATTTCCGTGCATAGCGTGTCTCCTTACGAGTGCGGCCAGGTGCTCAAGGCATCTTGCATGTAGTGACGTCACAACTGCTGTATGCTAATGTAACCCATAAACCCATCGGGTTGCGCCAATAGTTCAAATCACTTGTTATTTATATGTTAATACAGTTACGCAGGGTTACTCGGGTTACGGTTAGGAGTTAGCACACGTTAGGTACCTACACATTTTTTATTTTAAATGTTAAATGCACCAAAATCGCAATAGAATTTGAGTATTTCATAATGCTAATAGTAATTATCTTGCTATATAATTAGTTTAAGATTATTTAAGAATTTATTTTAGTGAAGATCACAAAGTAAATATAACTTTCAATTTAGAATGTATCTTCGATTTACCTACTTTGATAGCATGTCGTTTAATTTTAACGAAGCTTAAAATACTTTGGTAATTAAATAAAAAAATATTAGTTCCTGCGTAAAACGTCATTGTACCTATTTCTAATAATCTTAATGCATATTAATCGTAGGCCGACTAACTCTATAGTAAGACTAGTAATATTTTTCATTAATAAAATACATTTTCAAAATAAATACTATTGCGAAATCATTATTTTGTAATAGATTTTGTGTGTCTTAGTACGATACAGCCATGTCAGACATTATCAATAATAAGTCAGTTAGTCGTGCATGTGCGGTCGCCCGTAGTGTTTGTCCAGGACAACGGAGGAATTTGAGTTGATTTGTTATGCAGATTGGCCGACTTCCGCCCTATTGATTATATCGATGATTAACTGTCTTTTTGTCCATTTTGCGTCGTCACGGGGCAGATGTCATCGCTCGGTTATGGGATAATATCATATTTATTTTTATCGATTACTTAACATTATCACAATCACAGCGATAGATGGAGTTACTTGTGACTGTTTGTTTAAATTGTGACTTTGAATCGCTACGAAAATTTATCATAATTTTGTTGGTAAAATATTTTTCGATGTTTTATCCAAGATTTTCATTGAATTATGAAAGAGAGAATTGCGATAAGAATAATTAAATTTAAGTTGCAGGTATTTATAATTCTTTTTTTTTAGTATGTAATACATGTTGTTGACGTCACTTTCTAGGTTTCTATCATGTTTATTTATTAGCAATAGACCTATGAGTGTATTTGTAAGGTTTACTAACAGTAGTGGTAGAACTTACATAATAATATCCAGCGTATCAGCGCACGCACCGTTTCGTCATTGTCGCCGAGCTGCGCCCGCGCATACGCACTGCATCGGGAAAACGACGCGATCGGAATACATTTATGTTCATGATATTTTTATTATTAAAATTTGTGGGAATTATTTTGTTGGGACAGTGATGTTATTTTGTATTCGTAAACTATATTGTCAGTATATCCTGATTTATTATTGTATCTAGTAAAACTGACATAACAATCAACAATAAAAACTGATTATTATCACATTTAAAATTAAAAGTTTTTCTTAGCTACGTTTTATTACAAGTGCTATTTGTAAGGGTTAAAAACTCGACGGAATAAGAAACGTAGGGTGCAATAAGTGAATTAATCAGATATGTTTTGTTTATATGTATTAAATATAAACCATCATCACTATTCTATTAACGGATAAGCCAAACCATGTGGCACAACAAATGCCCACAAGTGGGATAGAAATACACTCGAAAGCCCCGATACAGTTTGAACAAAAGCTACGTAGAGTATGTCCAGTGCATGAAATTCTGAGACGTATTATTTTTGTCACATTGTCATTAGAAGACGGTTCTGGCCAAATTGCAGCGCGATGCCACCATGCATATTCAAAGCTCCCATTGTCTCACAAAGTATTGTGTACCAGGCCCATGACCACTCCAATTGAGCCCTCATGTGCCATACATTAACCTGTAAGTCTTCTTAAACATTAAAGAAACACAGGGGGGTGGGAGGTCAACGATGAATGGAGGTATGTGACAAAAGAACGCACATCACGCGTGAAAGAGTGAAGAGGCCAGGAGTTAATCACTGTATGACACTCGTATGTTATCCCAATATTGAATCCTATGGCTGACGTTATAGGGATGCTTTTTGAATACCGATACATCGCACCGTCACGTGCAGATGCCAGCATTACCTGAACATTTGTAAACTGTGTTAAAAGCTCTGAAGAACTCTTAGTTATTAAATAACTTGATTGTTCCAACTCTATTATGAAACCTTGAGTTTCATATTTTCATGCAACAAGCTCTTTTGCCATTACAAAAAGCCGTAATCAGTTTATAACAGCAAAATTAGATGTCTTAATAATACCATAGTAAAGTTTGTTTATAAAAAAGACTGACGAAGATCGTGTTTATGTAAGCAGTAATGATGGCCGTTATAATCCGCCTATAAATAACCGACGAAATAATTGATGATTGTATATTGTGAGCGGAATCACTCTCACCTTGTGCTTTCGCAAAAATTAATAATTCTGGCCAATAGTGCTGCGAATGTGATATATCGATTTTTAAAACGTTGAATAGGACTAATTATAAAAAAATAAAAAATAAAAAAAACTTGTTCCTTTGGAGCGTAGGTAGTTGATCAAAATTAATACTGAAGAAGAATTCTAATATGGGGCTTATAATTAAATTTTTAATTTTAATTTTATTTACTTTTCTACAACCACTACTTGGCTGACTACTGAACTAAGGTCTTTCTGTCTGTCTGTTATGGTTGCCGTAGTTTATGAAATAAAACCAAATAGAAAGAGTGTGAGGGATTTTTGAACCATTTCATTTTAATTTAATTGTTATGTGAATAGTCGATCATAGACGAATATCCTGAGTATCAACCGATATTGTTCCATCACTAGAACTGACCTCCGTGCTCCAACGATGGCCGCGCGACCCGACTGCGATTTCTTCACGATTCACGCTCGATACTGGTTTCGAAGATGTATCGGTAAATTCAATAATATCACCGCTTTCTATACAATTAATAAAATAGACGGAGAAATGTTTCCGCGTTGAGAAATATTCGGATTCATGTCAGATTTAAGTGTTACAATTTTTTACTGCTGCGCTGTGGGAATTTGTTGCCTTTAATATTTACGCGGTAAATTGATGATTTATTTCCTATTATATGAAAGCGGAGAAAGCAATCTATGTTATTATCTTATAAAAGATGGACATATGAAAGGGATTTGGGTAATATTACAATTGAAACATCGAAAAATTTTACAATATATCATGCTAATGCTATTTACATAGTACATAATAATATGTATTTATATAAGTTTAGAGTTACATCAAAGACACAGAAAAATCAAGTCTCTAATTTGTGTATTGATTAGATCAAACTGGTGATACTAACGCTTAGTTAAATAATGATTTTATTTACTTAGTATAATTACACGGTATCAGTCAGCAAACCGGTTGTTATAATTATGGCCAATCCTAAATACAAGTTTCTGCCCTGCGGTCGCTGTCCTAGCCACTTGACTAGCGAATAACCTTAAATTATAAACTCTATCACGGTAATTGAATAAAATGCATTCCACGATATCTATACGATATATTTAGGTACGTAAACATATACATACCTATATGTGTTCGATAATATACTACATCCGCTATTATTTTTTACTATAACAAATATGTATCTTTGGAAATGCATATTTTTATAATTGAATAAGCAAATATGGTTTTTATTCCCATTTCTATGTAAAATTCGCGACCAATTAGTTGCAAACCCAATTCAAGAACTATTAACTTAACACCCACTAATTACATTTGTAGTGTGGAAAATCTTAATTTAGTAATGTTGGCATAACGGCGTAGAAAGCGCGTCAAAGCCGGTGCCAATCGCTCGACAACGATTATCACGTGTGTCGGTAATTGCCGATACGCCATTAGCCATCAATCAGAGCTAAGAGTTCATAATTATACGCCACGCCACGTGCCCCCCATCAAAATAACAGCACGGAGAAGTTTCGATTTGCTTAAAATCGTGAAGAATCTCTATTTTAACACACCCGTACACATCTTTAGGACAAATTCAATAATCAAATATATTAGGCATAAAGGCATTTGTCATTATTTGTAGTACACCTGCTATTTAAAATAAAATAAAATAAAAGTTTTGAAGGTAGAGGTCGATAATGATAATATTAAAGTCTAACTTAGCTAGGAGTTAAACTCTAGTAACTCTACTATAAGTCAATATTAATAAAAGAGAGTGATGATTTATTTTCTAAACTTTATGAAATATTTGCCATTCAATCGACCTCTGTAGTGTAGTGTAGGTTGTATGTAGGTAATGTACCTGAATAAAAAACAACAGTTCATTTACACAGGTGCAAAAAATTACCTTGTCTTTACGGTGCCATTCTTGAGACAGCAGTCACAAATGTGAAGTCAGCTCGACATTGTATAGGTGACCTATACTAACATGGACAGGCTCTTCAGTTAAAAATGGAACAGCGAGCAGCTCATCCATAAATGTGCAACAGATAAAACAAAAAGTCGTAAATAACGCATCCCTTATATCGAACTTCTGTCAATCCTTTGTCCCCCATACGTCGCTCACCGTCGGCCGGCCAACTCGGCCATATAGAGGCGACGGTTGGTCGCTGACGTCACGTATTGTCGAAGGATAAGGTGAGGTCATTCACTCGCGGTGATTGATGGCTGCGACGTGTCCGGACGTGTCATAGTTTCCTCGTTGGCACGCACGACGTTCGGTGTTCGGTCTTCACTCGCCGCGACCAGCGTCCATCGATCCTCGCCGAGTCCTTATTGTCTTATCTTTAACTTTAATATTAACAGTAACTTCATTCCTTGAACCGTAGTTATGTGTTAGTCACTGAAGTCTGGCTAAACGGGTGATCTGATTTAAAATAAAAAAAAAATTTAGTGTACTTAAGAGGGAGGTATTGTTTGGGACCCCAATTGGATTCAGTCGTTAGTGCTTTTGTTTTAACACTTCAATGAACCAGCTAAAGTTTAGAGTAGTCGACACCACATTATAGCAATTCCAATAATGTCAAACAGTAACAAGGAAAATGAAAATTGATGGTCGGGACTACCTGATGTTAAAAACTAAGCTTGCCAATCTATAAGACACATGTTGCAGAGGAACATCACCCTTTCTAACTAGGGTCTTAACATACATTTGCTTCAATATAAAAAAAAAAATTATTTAATTTGATGATTATAGTACAACAATGTTTGGTTACAAATTATGTCCGCAAGTACCAGGATACCATAAACACGGCGCTGGTAGTAGGCCATCAGTTTTTGCGCGCTCGCTCGCCGCCCGCTAATTGTGTTGGAAAAGTCACGAAGACATTTTCCGAAGGCAAAAACGTCGTCACGCCCAACGATGGCCAGTTTTTGTGGCGTTTTGCAAACAGTGGCATCCACTTTCGTGTTTCTAGAAATTTATTGAGTAAATAAGACTTCTTTTAAAGAAATCGACAGTTAAATACACGAACCTTTTAAATTTTGTAAGTGCTGATAAAAGTTCAATTCAAAAATTTTATAATGAAACTAAAAAACCGAACAGGCGTTGTTTTGCAACATATTTTGTTTCTTATTGCTTGGTTAATTCCTTACTTTTTCATAACAGGTAACTTCCGAACTTTAATTGTCATGTAGTTATTGATTACTATTTAGTTATTGATTGCTAATCGTTTTAAGTAACTTTTGCTATGGGTACGTTCTAATACCTTTAATAAATTGTCTAGTCCCTTGAAGTATCGACAATAGTTCAATGTGAAGAACAAGTGGCAGAAGTGACAGACACACGTCCACTAGGTTTTTATAAATAAAAAATATTTCTCAAATATGCTACAAGTGCATAAGTATTGTCGACTTTACCATATGCCGTATAAGCCCCTTATTGAGAGTATCCCCTTCAATTTTGGCACCTTTATTTTGTCCTTTGTGTACTACCCTTCTGCAATTTTTTAAGCAGGTATACCCTATTACAATCAGAATTATTACAGTAACACAAAACTAACAATGTCATACTTAGTAAATCATTCCAAGTAAATTTTCTTCGAATTGTTCCAAATTCTTTAAACAACACAAATGAAACTCATATTCCGCAAGCGAACAGTCGTGACGGGATAGTTTCAGCTTATCTGTCTAATTATATATCGTTATGATAAATGGCTAAACAGTTGCGTGAACGTAACAATTACCCATTAGTGCCGACGTGCTATCGAGCTGTTCTCAGAAAATGTGCAATGAACGCTCGTCAAATTAAAACAAATACATTTTTGTTCTGTCCACGAACAGCAGCATACCTAATTATAATGTTAAAGAGACATAACTATAACATTTTGGATAATAATAGTACTAGGACATGGAGATAGTTATCTAAAAGTATGTAAACAATTTTATTCTTTCGCTAAAATGACAGTTATGTCAAAATTGAGAGTTCACAATATCTTGGATAATGTAGTCAAACAATCTTCATAAACGAGACGTTCAAGGCTCAGACCAAAAAATCTATAGACTCAGTCTGCAGAACAAAAAATAGTCATTTTTTTCTATTTGACGTAGGTACGTCACAGAGCATAGCCTGTCGAGCAATGCCTGTACATTGATAAGTTATTGTGTTTTTTCTACTACGCTTATTCCGAAGATTCAGTCTATATATTTTTTCGTCTGTGGTTGATAGGTAACAAAAACCAATGTTTCAATTGACAACAGTGTACGAAGGCGACGCGCGACGGTGTAAGCGAATGTAAGAACTAATAAGGCTTGTGATAATCATTGGTATTGATTACGACGACATCTCTCCAGCAGCCGCGGCCGACTCATTACGTTAATTGTTACGAGAGACTCGAACAGCGCGGCATCTGTCAGCATGTTAATTTGGGATGGTTAAACGTTTCTTGACCTACACCAATTTAAATTACGCATTAATGTTTTAAACAAAACAACCAATTCACAATCCATTACTCTTTCTGATTTAATAAGCATTGATTAACTTCAGTCGATATCTTATGCATGGTTCAATTAATTTCAGTATTAATAAACAGTTAAACAGAGAGTAAGCAGTAATTTGCTCTTTGAATTCAACTCTAAGTAAATAAAGACAATTATTAGGTGACGAGCTGTAGCCCGCAGCTTTGCTTGCGGAAATTATAGTTTTGCGGTGTTATTTACCCCCTTAAGGGTTGATTTAAGAAAATCGTTAAATAAGGTTCTTCATCCTTTTCAACCATACACCCAAACACGAATTTGAAAACTGCTAGTTTTAAAATTTGGTTAATTTTCATACAAACTTTCATCCCTAATTTCACCCCCTTATGGGTTATTTCCATTTTTTTTTAAATCCGCACTTCTTAGCTTAGTATCGAAAACTTAAATACTAATTTGCAAACTGCTTGTTTTAATTTTTTTTTAATTTTCATACATACTTTCATCCCCTATTTCCCCCCCTAAAAGTGGGAATTTCCAAAAATCCGTTCTTAGTGCTCCCCTACACTCTAGAAGGAACCTCTGTGCCAAGTTTCATGCTTTTAGGTCTATCCGTTTAGGCTGTAGCGTGTCTGTCAGTCAATCAACATTTTTATTAAGTATGATGATTAAACAGATAGTCGCAACGACTTACTCTTTTGTAGTACTTATTTATTACTTAGTTTGTAATTTGACGCGTTTCAAGTGAAATGTTGAAATTCTATTGTTATCAAAAGCAGATAAAGTAACGTTAAAATTCACTTCACGAACACCGAGATATCAGAAAATACTTTTGCAAAGCTAAGTGGAAATGTATCTTTTAAGACATTTTATATCGGGTGAGACGTGAAGCAGGAATGACGGGGATGGCTCGTACGGTCGAGCCGTTCGATGGACGAGCCGTCGAATGATCGAGCCGTCGAATGGACGGTAGCAATTAGACGGGTAGTAAAGGTAATTAACGCCGCGAACTAACGAACTGCGGGCGCCGGGATATCTTAGCTTACGGTTTTTTATCTACAAATTGTATATGACTTATTTATTGGATGCTTTAGCGGGACTTCTAGCAATTGAAGAGACTTGAAGCGTTACCACAGATTTTTTTATCGGCAACGATTGAAGGGTTATTTTATTTATTAATTTTCAATCGAGTAATAAAATGTACGTCTTGTCTTATCCTTATTACAGGTAAACATTTGAATAGGAGGAATGGATGGATGACGTAAGAAATCTCAGAAAATAAACACATTGACCACGTGTAACAGAAATACATAATAAACGACAGTTTAGAGCAATATCTTATCTGTTGACAATAAAAACACGACGGTAAACAAATAACAACGATCATACGGCGCAATTAACGTTCAACATGTAATCAGAACAAACAATCGCATTATAGTGTTTCTGAGCACCCTATCCATTTCTCCGTCGATTGAGAACTGTTCTCTCAACAGTGGAAGTAAACCAGCAATGTATGAGCTGTGAACCTTTAAAGTCTTGACAGATACTACGAATTCGCATACACAAGTAGTGATTATCATTTTAATCGCGCTCTACGTTATATTCGACGGAGGTGTCGAGAATGTTGGCACGTAATCTTTTTACATAATACCAGTAGCGAATGATTGTGTTGTTAGCTACTCGCCCGCCCGATGAATTAGCTCGGAGACTATGCTATGGCTTTATCAGATCATTTGCTCAATTACTTGCAAATAAATGGTTTCTTGTTTAGATGTTTGCGATGTAAACATGGCGATATGTATTTATAAATTGAACCTGTATCGTGTACCTACAGGAAATTATGTAATTGTTAATAACTGTGTATTTTTTATTTAGAAAAAAATTATTTGTCTTTATTGGCACTTCAATAAATTTCTTATAAATAATGAATATATTATATAAAATTAACTTACCTTAAAGAATACTAGCCTACCAGAATACCTTGCCTTAAAGGATAAAAGAAAATATTACAAAGAAATTATACTTACCAATAACATTTCCAATTAAGTACATCAACTTTTTAATATCTTTACATTATTAACACATTACATGTAATTACAGTAAATAAAACCAACGGGGCCTTATTAACGTCACAGACATATTAAGTGATAGATTAAGCTAATATGGTATTTACACGCAGCCTGTTTGCTACAAGAATATTACAGGGCAATATCTCAAAGTAGGCTATATTTCAACGGTGAAGCTTCAATGCCACGGGCGACAGACCCACTCCAACAAATCATTTCATAATACTATTTGAAGTAATAACCTACTGCCAGTGCTTAGTGGATTATTATTAACTATTACATCCCGTAGGTTTGCTTAATGTCTTCAGTAGCCAACGGTAAAATCAAAACTGAATGAAATGTCAGTTTAAATATAAAAAGACTCAAATGTGTTGCTATTTTTATTTAGTATAATTATCTTTTCAATTATAACGAGCTTCGTATTTTTTTAGGTTATTTTATATTATTATTTCGCTTGGTAAAATAAAGATATTTATTGTAAGTGGAGTTACATAATAACTTCTTTCTCAGTATTTGCGAGTATTTAATTTTATTTCTCCCTGTCATGACTGAAGCAGTAATTAATTAATGTACCTGCGATCAGGATTTATAGCTTTGGTATTTTAATTTCCTGATAATTTTACTTGATGATGTAACCTCATAATTATGACGTCACCATGTCCCTACACTATTATGTAATCAAATATTTGCAAGAAAACTTAGATTTTTTTCACATTAATTCAAAGTCACATACATTATTCCTAAAAGGAGTTTGAACCAGTCTAATATTATACAGTCTGACTTTTGAAACTTGGATATAATGAAACGAAATAAACATAATAATATTAATACGTTAAAAAGCTATTATAAGATATGGCAGACAGTACTCAAACAGTAAACTGGTAACATTTGAAGCGGACTGTAATCCGCTGACGAGGCCACGACGTAAACCTATCTTAATGCCGCGCTGTCTTATCAATACTAACCTTTAATGTAATACTAAACAACGAGCTCATAGTTTAATGGCGTGTGTGGAGCGAATTGATCTTTGTAGTTAAACAGTGTAGTTGTGGTTTTGGCTGAGAGTTAAATGATTGCTGTAATGTTGAAATTTAATTGGTGATCATGGCCTTAATAATTTTAAATTAGCTAAATGAAGTGATTTAATTTTTCCAACTTTTTTGCTTATTTTCTCAGCACTGGCTTTAAGGAAGTTTAGATCTTGGATGTGGAGGTCTTAGACCTTAAAAGGAAATATACATATACCTCACAAATTTTATAGTCACCAGACTTTTTCATATGGTACTGTAGTTGAAGAAACATTTTATAAATTTTAAACAGGCGCTGTTCTGTATCATAATGAATATATAATTATACGAGTTGAGTGTTAGAAGTAGATATAATGTTTTCTAAAAACAGCCCACTATTTACAGTACACTAACAGCAAATTATTTAAGTATTATGTTCATTACATTGATAGTAATCTTAGTAATCCGTGAACAAGTTTAATAATTATACCTACGTCAGGTTAAAACATGTCTCTAATGTTGTTGGATGTATGGAGGCGCCTAGCGTTAGACTTCAACGCGGTACAGTCACCGGCGAAACAAAGAGATGCTTACTGATACTTGATAGGATGATTGTCATCATGCAATTCCGAAAACTATCATTGCATTTAACTGTAAAGGTTTAAGGGCTACTGTTTTGTTCTTTTCTCTACTCATGGCTGGCAATGCGTTAGTGATAGCTTCAGTGCTATTGCCTAAACGTCGTTGGACTTTAATATGTCGAGGCTTATTTCAAGTTTATCAGTTATTTCTTTAAAAAGAAAAGAGCAGGATGTCATGTACCTTAGTATATAAGGAAAATATAAGAAAACTTGTTTTACGAACATAGTCGTTTAAAATATGTAAGGCTGTCATATAATTCTTGTTTAAATATTAAAAGAGAAATATTATACAAGAGAATGCACAGTGCAAAAATATTCCTGCTGAAAATGGTAAACAAAATAGATGTATTTCAGAGTAGCATTATTATTAAAATTGCCTAAATATGTGTGTATATGTGTGCGTGTAACTGAGTACGTATGTGCATGTACATATGCGTGTATTTACGTGTTTAGATTCCATGTAACATATTATTAGTATGTTAGAAGTATTAGTGGTTTAGAAGAGTTAGAAGCCAGTCGTCCGCCGTCCGGTCGGTATCGGAGGCTCGGAGAACAGTCGGCGACATTCTCAACCTACTTATATACCGCGGGTGCAGTCGTCAAGGCGACCAACAAACAAGACCATAAACTATCTCGTAAACATCGACTCGGCCGCACTCACACTCGCTGCGAATTTTCCACTTTATTTTCAGCTTAACTTACACTTATACTCGTAACAACGCTTATAATTTCTGTATACTCAATCTGACTATCTACAAATTTCTGAAGTTGTTTTGCTCTCTGTCCTCTTAGATTTTAATTAAATGAACTGTTAGATTCAAAAAAGAAATGTTTAATTTGAATTTAGAATTTCACGTCAATCTTAGTCACCGAATTGTAATTCTTGACTTTGATGTAGGTAATTGACGTAACGTTATCTACAAAGTGTCAGTTGTGACATGCTTACATTCCATTATGAAACGAAACCTAAAAAAAAACGTAAATTTAAATAAAATTGCAATAGTTCTCGCTAATAAGTCATTCATTACTTTGCCTCGGAAATCGTTACTATTCCCCCGTAACAAAAATAATAATTGAAGTATAAGGGGTGATAAAAGTGCCAGTTGCCTTTCATTTCACCACCCATTGAAGCCAATTAAAAACATGGAGACACTATTTGAGTATTTGCTAATGAAGCTGACAAGAGCATTATTTAAAAGCATTAATTCTTAAAATCGCCCCGTGTAGTCCAGCCAGTGGTAAGTGTGAGTGCGCGTGCCCTTATCGGATTGTCGCGAGATACGCCATTCCTTAATGGAAATCCCCTGATTTGCGCGCGGGAAATATGCGATAACAATAAACACCTAGTTTATTTGATTGTGCCTTATTTATCGCGGCGTTGTGTTCCACGCCGAAAACGGCCCTATTTATCTATGGCTCGAGATTGTTGGACAACTAGTAATTAGATTTATACAACACAACATTTAACAAGGACAGACTATAGCACTATCCTGCTCTCAATTTATTCTGCTTTATAAACAATACATACACAAAATTAAAAATGTATAATATTTAAAAGGTATGTTTTTTGGGCGTAACATATTCTTTGGTGAAGAAGGTCGACTTATTACGACTGGTTTTATTTCTTTTAAATTTTTTGAACGTCAGTGGCTAAAACTATGATAATGGTTACTGTAGGAGCTTTCAGTAATCCCTTTCCTACACTTAAATAGAGCTATTGGAAACGAAAAAATCTCCAAAAAATTTGCTAAAGAGACCAGAGTCCATCCTATTATTTCTGTAAAATTCGCCTCAACATATTTTTCTTCTACAGTCACTTTCCTATTGAAAATTATTTACATTTTATAGTGTCTTGTCGTTATTAGCGGTCATTAGCAAGTATTAGCAGGAAAGATGTTAATCTGTCGCGTATCGTCGGCGTGACGCAGCGCGACCGCCGCGCGCCCGCTCCGCCGTATATGGGGTTCCGGGTTCGGTTCCGCAGATATGCTGCTAGCTAATGGCATGCGGCCGCTGTAGGGAGTATTATAGCGAGCTTATTTTAGGTTTACTGTGGGAATATCTTCTGTGTTTTACATCAAAGTTATTGTGGAAATACAGTAAGTGTATGGTTAGTGCTCGAAGTATTATAGAATAATGGTAGCATCTGCAGGAGGTAAACGGAATTATTACACGCACGTTGAAGTAATTTGATTCCTTGTAAAACGGTAGGCAAGAAAATATCATCTAGGGACTTGAGACTGAAAATAAAACTATGTTATCCTGTGTCAATATTACAGTTAACGTTTTAGTGACAGATAAATTATATTCTGTTGTTTTGTAAGACCCTTTTTATAGGCACTTACTTTAGTTAGTGTACTATAATCAAACTAGTTTTTTTTTTGGTATTGTTATCTAAGTATGAAAACTCAATTAACTTTCCTAAAAGATTACAATATTAGTAAGAAAACACCAATTAACTATTTTTGGCAAGACACGTTGCCAAATTGACTTGAAGATATTGGAAATAATTCCGTTGAACAACAATAATTATAATTGCTCGGAGTATTCGAATGTCGAATGGTTATCGCAATTAACTCGTGTGTAAACAACCTAATCGTCACGAATCTGCCCAATCAACAGTCACACCCACTCCATAAAAAATACGAAATAAATAAATAGTCTTGGAACTGTTGGTACTTGCCCTTTTTTCTTACATGTTGCAAAGTACTATTTAAAAGATATGATGCTCTACATGATCTGTGCATAGACTGACAAGCTACTGCTTAAACTGTCTACTTAGTCTTTAAACGACCCATCGTCTACATAAACCTTAGGCTACAAAATAAAAGAATCAGCTTGGCTACCATCACTAAGATGTTGAATTATAATATAGTACTGTAGTTAGCACTACACAGGGAATTTTAGTGCTATGTACAGCATTACTTGCATATTGTTACACGGTAGAGCAGTATAAGTATCGTAATAGAATGTTAGAAAACATCGTGTAAGCATCGTTCGCAGGGCTACCGGTCGAGTGTTCTCAGCTCTCCGGAGTCACCTTTCTAAGGCCGACCTTGTCCAATCATCGCCGGGATTAATGCCGCGACAGATCTCGATAGCGCGCCCTACTTGCCGGCGACGCCGCAGGTGCGGCAAGAATAAATAGCGACCAATTAAAATCATTAATAGCTAATACATACATTAAATACACTTTGTTGTACGCGCGAGATCAGTAACATCACAGATATTAAGTAAAGGATAATAGACGATCATAGAATGGGAGCGGGTTCTTTCAGACAACTTTGGGCAGAGAACAGGCTAGTATAGAATATCCTAGGGGGAAGGGCGACTACGCCTCAAAACAATGTAGTACATACATACATACATTAGTGAAGGGCACAGACATTTAATACTCTCAGTAGTAACGGAAGTAGTAAGTATAAGAGGTAGTAAGAAGAGACTGGTAACAGATCAAGCTAATATAGATTCACTTGCTTGTAAATTATTTCAAGTAATTTAGAGTAGTGTAGTTGGACAAGGTAAATGATCACGATGAACGAGAGCTGCCGACGACGCAGCAGCTATCGGCAGCCGATGCCACGGGTACTTGCATTGTGTAACCATTAATTCGTTGCAAAGCTAATTAATAGTGCGCTCATTGCAAACATAAATTTCTTGCTCGCAAATAGCTTGTGCAGCCACAGATGCCTCTCGACGAGTGTTCGATCGTTTGTTTTTTAACAAATACTCGCCTAACAAGCAAATTTATCATTAGTTAAACCTGTAGACTTTTATAAATAGCCTGGAATATTTCTGGGTTTTATCACGCATACTTTTTAAGATATAATTTGTCCTAACCGCTGTCGGAAGGAGATAATTTGTAGCTAATGGCTTCCGACAGTAATTTATCGATTGCAAGCCTATAATAACGAAGTCATGGCAAATACAAACAACCCACGCATATTGCTTATTTCCACTGATGTCTTACGACACACGATTAAACTTTTCTCAGTTGTTAAAATAATGTATAAGAGGTGGATGTAACATGATGCCCCATTAAACAATACCACAATGGTCCGAAACATGACAATACAATGCGACGTTTCATCAAGTCACATGATAGCGGGTATTACGGACTCATAACAATACATCTTTGATAAACCGCATCCATTACTGCGACGCCCACAGCTGCGAAAGAATTATCACTTTTTAATTACACCTAGAATCTATCGAGAAGGTTAAGCGACATTGCTTCTTGTGACTAAGAGTTTAAAGCATAAAATGCGAATCGATGTAAAGCTTATAATTGAAACACTCCCAAAAGCTCATGATATAACCGTCAAAATCTATGAATGATTTATTGGTATAGTCAAGTTGCAACGCTGTTTGCAGCTTGCGCCCAGCGATACACTTTATGTGTCAATACTGGTTTCATAGATAGCTAGATAGACGATTATCGAACTAATTGGAATTAAATTATTTTAGGACCGTAAGACAATTCTGCCTCTTGCAAAATCAAATGCACATTAAAGATATTATAACTAGATGTTCGATAGATAGTTCTGTTGTCACAAATATCTTTATGAAGTCTACTAATCCACTGCTGGTAAGCTGAACTATGAGTTAATACTCCTCATCGCCAAACCAGATCCTAACTTAATGGAACGGTTACAGTGTTAACTAGCAGTAAAACTTTACACACGACGAAATTCAAGATCACAGGGTAAATGACGTCCAAAGTTTATTGAATCGTTGTGAGACTACTGAATAATGTAGTAAAGTTCTATTGTGGTATAATGTCAATAGTTGGATCCAAGGCCGGCGCCGCGCGGGTGCCGCATTCCTATTGCACATTGCATAGGTACTGCGTGCTGCGTGCTCCACTCATTGTTATTTAATTATAATTGAAACCACCTTTATCTCGTTCACATCTTTTCCACTTTAACTCATAATCGCTGCGTGGTCTACTGATGTTTATTTTTCTTAAAGGCCAACGTGTGAGGGAACCTCGACTCTTTGTAAAGCAACTTTTTGAAATCCTGAGGTATGTGTATGGAGTATTGTCTTCCCTGTCGTGGATGGTTTATATGAAGCGAATTAAGCAATTATACTGATAACTACAGAACAAACATTGATCAATCACATACATGTTTGCCTGGTTGGAAATCGAATCCTGAACCCTTTCTTTCGAAGGATAGGTCACTATCATTGTAGCTATGGAATCGTCATGAGGTCCATGTAACTTCCAATCAAATTAGCACAGACAGGTGCTAGTCGCCGTCGCATGTCGCAGCCGCAAGTCGCAGCCGCAAGCCGCTATCCAAACCAAACTCATCGCAGCGTAGCACAAGCGATAGATGTAATATTGGGGAGGTAATCACGACGAGGCAACACCGCTGATCGATCACTGTTATGACAGCACACGCTGCAATTGTATGCACTGCTGCGGGGTACAGGAGGGGTCGGGGGACGGGGGAACTCATCAGCTGGATGATCGAGTGATAACTCTATCGGAGATTAACTGTAAAGACATCGGACGGCAGGAAAAAACCATGGTTATTAAACTGTGGCATTGGGTCTGGCATACCTAATATGATTTTGTCTGTTGTCTATCTAATATGATCTTGTCTTCAGTTATCAAAATAAGTTAAAAAAACAGTTTATTAGTTTAATTGTTTCTATCGAAGCTGATCACTTTCGTGTAATTACTTTTTGTCATTATATATTTGCTTATTTAAGTTATAAATCACTTATTAAGTATACACGTGGCATTGATCATATCGAAGCACATACAATGCAAAGTTCTTTGACAATATTTCCAAGTTTTCCGTCTTGACGAAAAGCGATTCATATTTCGTGCAAGTAATTACCATACGGAAAATTATTCACCGGCCGTACCGCAGCCAGTCTACACGATGATTCAAGATCCGTGCGCCACTGACATGTTTATGAATCATTACATCTACCCACTGTCGGCTATATACGACTAACTATTAATAACCGATTGTTCCAGAAGGAGGATAATCGTTTTTGAGGTTATTTACTCTAAGTATATCCATTTATTTTTCATGTTTAACAACCCAATGGGCTTGAAGGATTTCAAAATCTTAGGCGACATTGAACTTATGTCCATTGTGTTAGTGATGTTTTTTAATTACGGCATACCCAACACATTTTTACAGTTGACCCTTGAATAGTAAATATGCAAGCAAACCTGTAAAATATCTAGTGTGTTAAATATTGATCTGGTCATATGACCCGAATATATCCCAAAATGGAGTCAATAAGTTTTCAGTCGCCGATCACATCGAAGTGAAACAGGCACCTTACATCAACGTGATATGACCTTTGTCATGCACATTGCTCATTTCACTTCCCCATTCATTCGATATAAAGCTGGTAGTTTTACGGAGACGTCGGCTCGTATTGACATTAGATGCATATTCATTACGCATTATGATGGTTGATAAAGTACCCGAGTGCTGAGTATTGTAGCGATGTATTGCGGACACTTATCGATTTCCTCTTACGCAACTGGTTATAGGATAACATGATGTTTTTTT
>LGAG01000381.1:119277-136227 GCA_001278395.1 Lerema accius
GAACTCATCAGCTGGATGATCGAGTGATAACTCTACAGGAGATTAACTGTAAAGACATCGGACGGCAGGAAAAAACCAGTTATGAAACTGTGGCATAGGGTCTGCCATAGTAAGATTTTCTCTGTTCTTTAGCTGCCAAGATTATTAAAAAAAAAACTGTTTATTGCTTTAATTTTTTCTATCGAAAAGTACTCTGTGACCACTTTCATGTAATTACTTTTTGGTATTAGGTATATGTAGTATAATTTGCTTACTTAGGTTAGGTACTCAGTTGATAAGTACACGTGGCATTGATCATATCGAATTACATACAACTCAAAGTCCTTTGACAATATTTCCAAGTTTTCCGTCTTGACGAAAAGCGATTCATATTTCGTGCAAGTAATTACCATACGGAAAATTATTCACCGGCCGTACCGCAGCAGTCTACACGATGATTCAAGATCCGTGCGCCACTGACATGTTTATGAATCATTACGTCTACCCACTGTCGGCTATTTACGACTAACTATTGATAAACGATTGGTTCAGAAAGAGTACAATCGTTTTTGAGGTTATTTTTTCTAAGTATGTCCATTTCTTTGGGATGCTCAACAACCCAATCGGTTTGACGGATTTCAAAATCTTAGGCGACATTGAACTTTCATTCTTTCCATTGTTTGTGATGGTTTTTAATTAAGGCATCCGCAAGCAAACCAGTAGAAAAGATCTAGTACCAATGGTAATAATAATCAGGCCATAGGATCAGAATATATCCCAAAATGGTCAATATCAAAGTCAATAAGTTTTCAGTCGCCGATCACATCGAAGTGAAACAGGCACCTTACATCAACGTGATATGACCTTTGTCATGCACATTGCTCATTTCACTTCCCCATTCATTCGATATAAAGCTGGTAGTTTTACGGAGACGTCGGCTCGTATTGACATTAGATGCATATTCATTACGCATTATGATGGTTGATAAAGTACCCGAGTGCTGAGTATTGTAGCGATGTATTGCGGACACTTATCGATTTCCTCTTACGCAACTGGTTATAGGATAACATGATGTTTTTTTTATTTATTGGGTAATTTGATTTTTCTATTTACTGTCGATATCAATCCCATCTGACAATCAGATATCTGGTCGTCAGCGTATGGAAATTATGCTTAAACTGGTGAAGAGGGAATTACATTTAAGCTTAATTCACTTCCGCAATGGAAGCAAATTCAATGACACCTCATAATTAATTATATTATAATCTGACAAGCTGTTTACGTTGTAGAGTGCCAAAAAAATAAACATACATACCACAGACCAAAAAATATATAGACGCAGTCTTCGGAACAAAAAAACGAATTAGAGAAAACATGACGTCAATAACGAGCGATAACTTTTCCCGGTACATTGCTCGGCAGACCGTGCTCGGTGACATACGTCAGAAAGTAAAAATAAAGAAAAAGATTGACTTCACTTTTTTGTTCTGAACACTGAGGCTATTATATTTTTTTGGTCTGAGATAGTATACATACCTATACATAATACTACTTAATATTATCATTCGTCAGACGTATTCGGATAATAAAGTAGTTACATCTTTCCTTCCTTCAATTTCCCTGTGCTTTATATTTTCCACATCAGCCACCGTCCACCCAACGCTTCACAGCTGACAGGAGGGCGATCCCATTGTCAGCGACGATTGATGACGAGGATTACTATAACGCCTTATTTAATTTTGATCGAAGCTTCCCGTTCAAAGGGTGAGGTTCATAAGCGTGATGTATGACCGCATTATGACACCGCGGTAATGTGACGTGGGTAGTGCAGATATTAGGAAGGAGTGATGATTAGAACGCTAAGAGATGTAATGACGTCGATTTGGCTGCGAAAGAATGTATAAATATTGAGCGAATTATGGAAGATATTTTGTCAATTTTGTTATTACGGTTTTCCTTATGTTGTTGATATTATGGTGTTGATTTTCCCTAATAACATTTACTAATGTTTAATACCCACAATTAAATGTAAACAAAAAATGAAAATTTTCTGTTGGACACTAAATATAAAAACCACAGCTTACTAAAAGGTAGTATAAAATATAGTCAAAATATGTTGTTATCGTTCTCCGGCGCTATAAAGCGGAGTGTCCTTGCGCCTCGGAACAAGGCTTTTCCTGGCGACACGCGTGCTCGTATCAGTACCAACAAACAGGAAAGATATGACGATCTTCCTCGTTTTTGTAAGGTTACTGCGTTTGAAACATATTACATACCTACCTACTCCCACACCTTTATCAATTGACTGACGTAAGAGGTATTGGCAAGTCAGTATAGTGGACATTAGTAATAAATAAAAAAATATACATATATCGCTAGATAGCTCTCTATAGTTCAGTCTAGAAGATAAATCAACATTAATTTCTGCTAGTCGTCAGATAAACATGTGCTTTGAATACGGCAATTTATAAGTGTAGAGTCAAACCGTAGCATCTCTGGAAAATTATTTTGGTGACCTTAAAATATGAGCAACTAAGTGCACCAATCTACAAACAAACACGCTCTAAAAATCTAGAGGGCTGCTTTAGCATTTAGCCAACTTATTTCCTTTAAATAAGTATGGTGTCCGATGTGGAAGTATGAATAAAATTACTCGTCAGTTCCTCACGAGAGGTGATACAAGCCTATAAATCGTCGCCCGCGTGCGGAAACGCCGGTTCCTCTTCCTCACTGACTGCTGCAGCTATCAGCTCGAACATCTTTTCCGCACACACTTCCTTTGTACTCAAAACTTGATAACAACCTGACGTGATAACTAACTTAAAGGTCAGTTTAGTTACTGTCTAATTACGAGTATGTTGTTGCCTGATTAAAATTCAGTTTGACCGTTGTGTGCGTAAAGACAGCGATATGTATGTGTGTATGTATATCTGTTAGTTTTCATCTATGCAGCTGCGTTTGTTGCAGTTGATCTCACCCCATATGCCACCTACTGATGTAGTACGTATATCTGAGATACTCGTACTTATTTCACCTAATTAGCTTATAGCATTTCGTATAGATAGATAGTTTAGATGAGACACAAGATTATACTATGTCAAAACTATGTTGTGCAAATATTATACATGATCTTTTCATATCATAAAGAATTGGTTATATTAAAGTGTATTGTTTCAAGAAACAAGTACGAACTACAATTATAAACGATGACATTCAGCATGCTCGACACCGAAAACCTTTGTATCGACTTTTATAAATGTTGGTTCGTAAAACGACAAGTACGTCTTGCGTTATCGCAGCTGTAGCTCTGTGTGTGTGTGTGTGTGTGTTGTAGGTATAGTAGTAGATATATAGCTCGGCGTTATCGGCATTACATCGGCCTATTGTTTGACTGTATAATTCCCACGTGCTCCACTCGTAGTAATGACCTCGCCGACAGACATACGCTACTGCTAGCGATCCAGCGGAAAAAGTATTGTTACACGATTCTAAATTAATTAATGTGTGTACCTGTAACAGATGTGTGTTCCAATACTTTTTTAGTAATGCGGATTCTTCGTTGACAGCCCTTGGTTGTCGTTTTTACTCCTGTTATTGATTTATAGATTGTGTCGTCAACATATAGAACATTTATACAATAGGCGTGTTGTAAGACCTATATGCCCCAGCAAATAAATACTTCATAATATAAAGTTTTTAACACGTGAATTTAAAAACTGTCTAACACTCTTCTAGAAGATAAGCTCATATTGTGAAGGTGTAAGTTAATTCCGCTTATAGACCTTGAGTGACATTGTACTTTCGGATAAGGCATGATTACGTCAGTCGTGCGGGTGCAAATATTTGAATAATGATCCAATTTAGGATCGAATATCAATAGAAATAAACATTGAAAGAAACGCAAACAATAAGTATACAACAGTAACAAATACATAAAAGGAACTTCAACACTATGTTATCAACACGCGCCCAATTAATTATAATAAGGAATTCAAATTGATTGACAGTCCTATCAACACGCGATTTGAAATGTAACGAAGGCCCACGGAAGTCACCTGCGAGTCGGAAGTCAGTGCAGAGGTCAACGAAGCAAGGTCAAAGCCGGCCAAAATCTAGATAGAGGTGATACGTGTCCCAAACCGTGGGAAACGAAGACAATGCCTTTTGTAACACCGACCATAAATTCACTTACATAATTGTGGCAATTAAAAGTTTTACGTCGGATGACTCTACACGCTGATTCGTTGATAACGCGATAAAGTCCCGTAAAGTCCCGTTGTTATACTATTAAAACTACCTAATGAAAATAAAGTAAAATAAATTTAGATTAATGCCAACACGCTGCAACCAAACTCAAAATGAATCATTTCATTAATGATCCTTTACTGCTTAATAATAACAATTGATGCTACCAGAGACTTAAGGCGATATTTTTACTTTGTGTATTAAACGTAGTCACGACGCTAATAATTCAATCTAAAATATCAGGTCCAACCTAATTTATGGATTCATGTGACTGATGTTTGTTGAACTCAAAAATAAAGAAGTTTGTTTGGCAAATATCTTTTTGACATTAGTTAGGTGAGCTATTAGTTTTTTAGACAAACGAAATAATTTGAGTTTGAATGATTTCCAAAAAATCTATAATAATCCTCCGTGACTCAATATGTCGCCTGTAATCTCCAGCTCCCACAATAAACCACTGTATTTACGGACGCTGTCGACCGAGATGTCTTCGATACACCTCCATTGTCGACGGCGAGCATTATCGTATCTGACCCAATCGGATCTCGTACCCACAAACTTAAATCAGATTGTAGCAGGGGAAATTTCAACCCTATCTTAAGGCAGTAAGACCGATGCTGATGTCCCTTCAGACGTGGCAGTAGTGATGTGACAGAAGGATTTGTTTGAAACGTTAGAAATAAACGAGGCATTGATTGCGTTATGTAAGTTGACGGTTTTAAATTTAGTTTTCTGTCTGTCATTGTGTTCGTGTCAGGGACAAAGCCCTGATTATTGTGCTAAATTTTCTTTATTCATATTAGCTGTAGTTTATTTTTATCCGACCGCAGTAAATAGGTTGACTCAAGTAAGATGTCTTTTATTTGATTCAATATTCCTCGTGTTGAATGATGTTACGTTATCGAATATTTCAAAATATATTGTAACCAGTTATACAAATTACTATATACTTTTTAAAGAAATCCTGAAACAGTAAATTGATACTTAATAATAATAGATACTCTTAAAGCAAATTAATTTAAATTACATTTTCGTGAAAAACGAAACGAAACTTAGATTGATAAGGAGCAATATTACTCTCGCGAGTGAAAATCTATCACTCCTTTACTGTTTAACCCATCACAAACAGCGTCACCGATCCCACATACACGTAATCCGCATCAGTCGACACACGTCGCGCCCGGCGTCGCTCCCAATACGGCGTTAGACGGCGGATAATATCATCCCGGTCTTTGTGCGACACGTACGCGCATCCTTCCTTTTGTCGTCGTCAGGAACGCTCGATACCGCTCGCCTCATTGTAATTACCAGGATACGAGCATGTGTGTTCGTGAGGCTTTGTTTTGAGCACTCATGAGCATTCGATCGATATGGTCATGTAAGTCTCAGTGTTGTAGACGATTATAATTTTGAGAGGATCCCACCGCTGCCACTGATTTTCACTAATGGCTGCATAATTCATCAATATTCGACAGTCGAAAACATCTTTGGAAACATTCACTGCTTACCGTTTTTAAATGTGTACTTTGTAATCTTATAAACAATGTGTTATTACCAGAACGATACTGTATCGTTATAGAAGGCATTTCTACTCCTTTGAGCAAACAACCAATGTAATTGCGCACGAAGGAAACAGGGTAGAACAAGACATATAATTAAATAATTAACTCAATTACAATACATTCAACGTTTCATAAATATCGTCTGGGTAATTGTTGAACGAATATTAAAATATTATTTTCGAAACAGAAAATATTAAGACTGCTAATATGGTATCCTTAATTTGTTTAAAAAGCATTCTACATTGTATCTGTCGTCATACGGACGATTCATTCACGAAACGAGTTGTTGTCTAATTTAATTATATTAGATTTAATTTGAGATCCATCTACCAGATGTCATTCTAGTGATATCACTTTAGTTAATTTATTACTGGTTTGCTACCGTGAGATTGAGTATTGTATTAGGTAGCGGCGAAGACTCGACTTAGATAAATTAAATATGATTAAAAAAACTTTAAGTTACTGAGTATAAAGCTAAGCAAAGACTAAGTTATGGGTAGTACCGTAAGTTTGTCTAATGTTTTTGTAATGAACTTTAATATAATTATAAAATAATTACCCACATCGGTTCACAGTAGTTTATCTGCAATTGGTTCGGGACTTTCGCTACACGAGGTTGTAGATAATTTTTGAAACATAAATAAATATCTTGTGCTTGTCGAGGATAGATCGCAAATAGTTTTAACGTTAACAACATGAGATTAATTTGATTACTTATCAAGTACTTGTCTTATTTTAGTTTATTATTTCTAAAAACTTATTGTAACAAATAACAAGTAGCTGGAGAGTGACATGCACAAAATTAAATAACAAAAAATGTCTCCGTAGATAAGGTAATTGCAGACAACAATCCAACACAGATTGAGATAGAATCGTCGAGTTCACACCCGCGAGTCTGTTCACAACTTACGACACGATTTCACGACGACGTAGTAAATCAGACATTTGAAATAAATGTTAAAATAATTTTGTATGTATATTTTACATCTTAAAATTATTGAAATTTTACGTAGATATTTGTGGTTTACGTAGAGCTTACCTGTCAAATTTAAAAAGCTTTTTATTAATCGTATTAGTAATGGTACTGTTTACAAATTAGTTTTTCTTTTAATCAGTCAAGATGTTATCAGTTCATAAAATGGTAATTTAATGAGTATACTTTTGTACAATTTAATACTAATGTGTAATTTATTCACAATAATTAAACTCACACTATTTTTACGTTGATTTCGCTTGAATATACATATTCTGATAAATTCAAGGAAAAAGACAAATAACTAATCAATTCAATTGCATATATGTATACGATCCCGTTTGTGATTTATTGAACATTAAAGATGCGGATAAATTCAACTATATTAATTCTCCTATTTAACAAAAAATATCAACAAAGTTCTGAGGGCTTGCAACACAAAATTTATAAATAAATAATCTATTAATAAGTCTCGTAATATGAAAACAATGAAGACGCAGTATTCGAGGTAGATACCAGGTTCCTACCGCTGTACTAATGTAACGTACCGAGGTACTGCGAAGCATTATTTTCTGCGCACCACGAGCGCGCACTGGCCGCGTCGCACAGTACGAAAGTCTCCGCTAACGAGCGATATCAGCGATCTATTCAAATAGCGCGTATAAATATTAATATCGAGCATTGAGCTGCATTACGTATTCACGAATTTGTTTAATGGAAACACTCGATTGTTGTCTTGTTTTTATTGTAGGAATGCGCGCTGCGATCCGCCGCGGGTCACAGCACAGGGTGTACATGTTTTGGCTATTTATGAATTAGTGTATGTATACATATAGTACTTTTAGTAAATAAATGAAACTGTCTTTAAGATCCATTGTTTTAGATGTTACTCATTAAGGGTTTAAAAGTTTTGATATTGTAAAGGAATGTGTCGAAAGCTATTTTAATCATATTTAAGTTCTTTTTTGCATCAGAATCAAGTTAAAAATGGTTTTCACTGTTAAAGTGTCCAAATAAGGTTCCCAGTTTTGAAAGTTGGTTAAAACTTCAATTCTGAAAGTGTTAATTGACAAAACTGTAATAAAAAGTAACATTACACAAAACATTCAGTTTCAGCTTCTAATCCATCATAATACCAGCAAATTTTTTTTTTATGTTTGGTAACATGCTACTGCAAAAAAATGTGGCTTTTTAATGGGACCTCGATTGGCAAAAGTATGCTAATATGAAAGTGACGTTGATATATTATAACAGCGGATATCGTTATAAGTAAGTATTTCTAATACATACTTCAAGAAGTTAAAACATGTACCGTTTTTTAAATGTCTTGTATAAAACCGATACTTGTCGTTATATTTAACTTTAATCACAGATCTTTGCGCACACAAGGAGGCTGCCTACATCCTCCTAGTTGCGCAACAGATGAAGTATTTTATTACAATAATCCGTGACAGATATGTGCGATTTAGAAATACGAGTGACGGAGCGCTCGAAATAGAGACGTTATAGGTGCCGCATTGCGCAATACGATTCCGATAGGTAGATAAAGGCATTGTTCTACAAGTATTCCAGATAGCTTCGAGTGGTGACGTCAGGCGCGCGGGACGTGCGTGGGCGCACCGCCCGCTCACCTTGAAAGTTACATTTAATACTCCGATCGATAAATGGAAAAAGTCGCAACCGACGCGACATTCGCGGCGTCCCGCGTCGCACGACCGCGTCGGACGTCGGACGTCGCCGCGTTTAAAGTCGCAGGAGCACCGCGGAGACGAAACGGAACAGCCTGTATTACTACGCCTTACGAGTATTTGTTTTAGTAATGAACATTCCGACTTTTAAATAATAAAATTTATTCATAAGCCGGCACTTACCATATTTGAGTGTGCGAGCGGCCGTCCATATGTATGAGCGGTTAAGATATTCTTATTTATGGGTCTATGTCAAGGTCGCTCGCGGCGGTTAAGTGAGGCATCATCGCTTTGCATAATATCAAATTATTTATTCGCTCCGCGCTAAAACTGTCTGGTGTGTGTTCAATTTGTAATTCAAATAAATTCTTGGCATTATTCTCGCGTCATAATTGTAACGTGTGAGATTTTTTACTCATTTGAATGAGTGCGCTGGGTGTCAGCGATTACAGCGGCGCGTCCCACGAGCCAGAGACACGGGACACGAGTCATATCATCGCGGGACACGAGCCATATCATCGCGGGACATTCATTGTCATTTTGGAACAGCTATAGAGATAATTTCACCTGACAATTTTAAATGTTTTTGGTCGAAGCCGCGTATTGTCCGATAGTTCGTTATTTGTTAATCCTTTTGATCGCGATGTTACTGTGTACTTAAACTTATCTGAATTTCACACAGCATCAGCGATTTAGATTGCATGTTATTGCAAATAATTGTATACGACTTAGTTTAATTTAATTTGCCATTTAACCCACACAATCAAACAGAATAATCTTGTTGATACGTTATAGTAGCGGCGCTGCAGTCGGCAATGACTAGTAAACCACAATTTGAATAAAACACATAACATACACGACTATGCAGTTTTATACCGACCATTATGTACATAAACAAATTACTTGTGGAGTCCGTTCCCGGCCCTTGCAAGGCGATGTATCACGACTCAAATAAACCTAATGCTCAGTTTGACATATTCATTATGCTGAATTAGTTTACTGCGTGCTCTAACACGTTACTTTATACGCTGACACATATGCTCATATAAACTATTTGACACTACAAACTACTTTCAACCCAATTGCATCTGTATAAGGTTTAATTTTAGACGCAACACGCAATGACTTAAGCCCTTCTTGTTTAGTAAGTTGCATACGATTTGTGTGGAAGCCTGGCACTCGGACATACTCATTAATAGTGATAAGTGAGCTGATTTAAATCAATTAATTTAAATCAATAGTCATATCCGCGCCGATTCATATGTTATTGAGTGAAACAACAAAGTTATGATATGGCTTACGTATGTCGGAATAAGCAAATATTATTACAATGTAGCTTGGATCATTCAGATATTTCTGACTACTTATGTTTAATTTCTGACTACTTATGTTTAATTTCTGTTAGCCTTTGTATAGATATTGAACCACTGTTATTTATCTTCTATGTATAAACTCAGTACGTCTATGACAAGCATTACAAGATCTACATGACTGTGTTCCTTGGCACAGTATGGTGTACACTTTTCAGTACCATTTTTAGTAAGGAAATAGTAGATATGTTTCTATATCATTGTTTAAAAATAGCAAAACTAAGCATTGAGAAAAGTTTTCGAAAAACAAAAATATTTGATTTTGGTCGCACATCTTATAATTGCATGTACCCTGAATTGCAAAGAGATTTTATCCTATGTACTATGTATAGGCTGAAAAAACCTAGAGCAACTTTACCACTCTGCTCCAGTGCGAAAAGAGCCTTTAATCTTAGCAATGCAGAAATTAACTCCGCGGCTATTTTACTAAGGTTGTCTGCGAATATACCGCAGAACACGGCACAGAGTAGATAATTACACGTGGGAAACTGAGTGGGAGAACCAGCAGAACGAAACTCATAACCCCAATCGGCTGCCAATGTTACATAAATACGCAAAAACAGCCTTCACACTTCGCACAGCTGATCGACACCGCTCCTCGTAAGGCGTACTTTAGAAACGGCTACAACTTTTTAAGAAACGGTGTTTATTTATCATTTTATCGATATCTGATACTATGGCAATTCCTAATGTTTGAGTAGGTAATATCTATTATATCATCGGCTTTATTCAAATTAATTGGACTTTTAACTACTTTTGTCATGTCGTCTCCGCAGCTATAAAACTCATTTCTGCAATAATAAAACTCGTGGGCGTTATTTGTAAGTAAACAGTTACGAATTAGAATTTTTTAACATTGAATTTAGTAAGTCTGAAAGATCTATATAGTTACCCGACCAAATACATCTATTGACCAGTATTCATTGTTTTAATTCTATAGACGTGTTTAAAACGTTTAGCTATGATGTGGAGCTGCTCTCTTGCCTCCATTAAGATGTCATTGATTCCATTTTTATTCAATAAACAGCTAAGCCATGAGATGGGCAATTTACTTGTTTTTACTCCACTGTTCTAGAAGTACAAACAATATCAAATTGTCATTGTTTGTCGACGAATCCCATCGTTTAAGTCGGCATTAAATGATTTATCGTTTAACATCGAGGTATGTGTGATTCACATGGATCTATTGCCGGTTTAATGAAAACATTACTTACTCTGATATATCTTAGTTAAGTTTACGTTTAACGGCTTAAAGTTTCGACATTTGCGTTGGCCACTAATTCCTCCATCAATTCTCGCTGGAGCAGCGTGGTAGAGTGTGCTCTAGACCTTGGTTATGAAGTCCCCAGTCATTGGCCATAGATGGGTTGAAGCCGTTTATAATTTAACATAACAGGATATAATTTAACATAACATAACAATATTATATTAAGTTCTAGTAGGGAGTACCTAACCTACTACAAGAAGAGTATGGAGTACAGTGTATTAATTTGAGGACAATGTTAAGAGCCTTGCTAATCATTATTTCATTAATAACTATTATGAATGATAAAAGTATAGTAACCACCATGGACGTCTCTAGCAGCAAATGCATCACTGACCCGTAATGAAGCAAGAAACTTGTTAATTACAATACTATTTGTTCAAAGTTATACCTAATTCATTCAGTTCAAAATCTCTGAATTCATAATAAAATAGGAAATCTGTAGATGTATGACACAATATTGTTGGAATAAATAATTATAATCTTTGCCAGTTATGAGAATTAAAATTTATACACACGACAGGTCAACAGCCGAATTATGACCCTATTGAAGAATAAATAACAAAATTATATTCATTATTCATAAGTTATGAATTAACAGGTGGAAGTGTTAAAAGGAATGTACCATGTTCATCGTAATTCCGGTCTGTGATGGCTTTGTAACAAAGATTATTGTGTTTTATATTGACTTATAATCATTGTCTTTTTTTAGCGCCAATTGTTATGGAGACCTCTCAGACGAAATATAATGTGTACATTTTGAAGAATATAATTATATACTCGTACATATCTATCTCCAGTAACGGACTGCAAACTAATGATAGATGAAATGATATTGTTGTTGCTATCAGTAGTCTTCTCGTCCGATCTTGTAGGCGAAACAAATATGTAGTTAGGTAGCAAAGGATTAATGACGTCATCGTTAATCTATACTAGATTGGCATCAAAGTTCGCAGCGGCGTGGGCCGCGCTGCCCCGTTTAATACCGGATCCAATCCAAAATCCGAACCGGAGTTTCCTTCGCCACCTAAATATATTATCAAACAAAAAATGTATAACGTTGAACTCGGCAGCGCCGCCACCGCCGGCAATTATATCGGAATGTTCAATTAAAATGCACTTCATAAAAGCAGTTTTAATTAAATCTTTGCGCAGTAGGTATTTGAAATAATTAAAACACTTGCCGCAGATCTGAGGTACGTGTAAATAGATTTTTAAAATCGTTTTCGAGAGAAACATTATGCTTTACGATTACGATGGTTTACGACGTTTAAGTCTAGTGAGAATTTATATAGATGAGTTGACTACTTCGTAGAATAAAATCTCTATATGTATAATATAAACTAACGTCAGGGCCATATTCCTATTGTATTGTATTTTTACACTATTTGTAACCAATACAAAAGTAGTAGAGTCGTGAGCTTTGTTTGAAAATTACGCACACCTTCCAGTGAAACTTTATCCAGTGAAACTAAATAAGAAGAATTAATTTGGTCCTAGGTATTTACATTTTATTTTCAGTATAATAATTACAACATTAACCATAAATCTTAAATCGCAGTGATGAGTTCATCTATACGCTATCCGCAAACTTGTAAAATTAAGTAAGAGCAAAGACAAAATTGAAACGAGTAGGTAGTAAAAACTTTCCCATCATGTCTTTACAACGTTAAGAAATGTTAGTGTCGTAGTCGTCAAGTGTAAAGTATAATGGTCAGCTCAAAGTGATTTTTTGTGGCGACTCGGAGGCTGTTTATCCCAGCAATAGTCGTAGTTGGACGTTTTAGGTTTATCGGCGTATCGGCGCATAAAGATGCGTTTTCATTCGAGTCCCGGGTTGTGTAATTACGCCGCGTATCTCCGCCGTGTTGTTTCATAACGACGGTCGGTGTAGACGAGCGGTGTGAACGCGGTTTTGGTTTATAAGGCGGTTACTTTGTGGCTGAAAGAGCAATCACTCAGCACATTCTTATGTGTATTCTTATTCATTAGTGGGGGCGGCATAGTAATAGAAATTTCAGTTAGAGAAGACGAAGATATATTTAGTGATATACTAAATGAACATTCACATACAAAGAGAGTATAGAAAGCGTCTTAAATTAAAATAATATTATTTTTACTACAAATACATAAGTCGCTGCGTCCAATAAGGGTTACCTACGTTTATTTATTCTTTCCTTAAATATTAGAATTACAATGGTCAGACTTATTTCATGATGGTATTCCCCATCTGACAACCCTGGCGATTATAAATGTAGATAGAGATTATAACAAAAATCACTTAAATAAGTTGGTCGCGTTCAGGTGAGTCCGGCGTGTGGCGCGCCCGTGTGGAGTGTCATCAGATACCGTTGCATGTAGTGCGTAGGATCATCAAGTCGATAGCGTACTATATTTATTGGTCGCGCTCACTGTAACGACACACTCGTAGATACAAAAATTGTGAAATTCCCCGTCGGACTTCACCGGTCTAATGGCCCGACTGGTTTAGGCAACGAATCGACTTTAACTTTTTATCTTGTCGCCGATTTTTTGTATCTGTTTCTTATTTTTTATGCGTTAAAGTAAATGGTGTGGTGGTTTTGTAAGCGGGACCAGGGGTCAGCTTGACCCAGGGTCGCTGGCGCGATAACTTATTGCTTCGTATCTGTGTTGCTAGATGTTTCGACGATGTCATAGGACATGCAATTTTTCATATAAGAGTCATTGTTATCATTACTGGGATAAATGGCATTTATGTGACGTTATTGAATTGCTACGCTTATCTAACTTCTATTAAAAACTCGTACAATCCTGCAAACAGTTGCAACAAAACAACTTACAGAATCGTAGTCCCTATTACAAAGAGAGCAGTAGTTAAATATTAACAACAAACACACATATTTTGTACAGTAACAACAGAGCACGACTATTACAGACGACGATGAGCTACTCATTCGTTTGTACTATGGTTTATCAGTGTAAGAGATCTACAATCTCGATGATATCTCCCTTCCCGCATTATTGCCGAGAGCAACAGCCTAAACAACTATTCAGCAACTATTACAATCTGTACAAACTGAGGAAAACACCGCCACCGGACTTACGGTCTTCTTCAACACTCAATCTTTTCCTATTAAGCTAGGCTTACTGGCAACTATTAAAAAGTAAAATAAATTATTAATACGTATAATAGACAAAAACATATTATACTAAAAAATTACAATTAAATATCTAGATTCTTTACTGTGCTCACCATTGATAGTAATTTCTTAGTTATAAGTTTCATGACCTAGATTGGTACAAAAGAAATTCCGCGAGTTGCTTGACAGAATATAATAAATAAGGTTCATTATAGTGAAATCTATTAAATTTAATTTTTCATAATTATCTAAGATAAAACGGCTTTTAATTGCCCGTTTTTAAGTCAGTATTTCATCATTACGATAACATCGTACTCGGTTTTGTATTAATTTTTTTATCTCGATTAAAATTACTTACCTACTAGGCAACTGTTTGTGTAAACAAGCTATTATTACGGCCGCGGCTTTGCTCGGCCTTCATCAGTTTCCAAATATTATAATACAAGTTCACATATACTATTATAATTTTATAATTATATTATTTAACGGAGATGTGTTATCTCTGTCCGTTATTATACACATAATCCAGACAAGTTATTGTATTTTATTTAATTACGATTCAGAATATTTCGGATGATGTTAGTTTTGATTACACTTATATAATTATTATCTTATACTGTCATTAAACGAGTAATCCTTATATGTAATTTTTACGTGGCATGGAGTCGTGTTTGAAAAACCAGCAACATCAATTGCAATGACAATTGTGACTGATTAATTCGATTAATTACAGTTTAATCTCTAGAAAAATACGTTAAATAATGCAATACAACCGTAATTTTGTTGTAAGTTCTAACATTAACAGATTTGATTGCTTGGCAATTAATTTAGTTAACTAAGTACATTACTTTGTTTCTAATTAGCGCCTCAATTACTTTTAGAGAAAAGACTTAACAAGTCACGCTCATACAACCAGGTACTATTGATAAATTTTATTGATATGGATTCAATATTAATTCAATTATAATATAATAGTTAAATCGGCACTCGCTCGATCGGTCATTTGCGACGTGCGGCCAGTGAATAGTTTTTGCCGGTCGGCGCCACTCAGCGACCACACCATCGATAACAATTACACCACACCGTGCCCCCCTTACCACTACAGATATTAATTAATTACTTATTCGATATCTTTTATCTTAGCCAACTTAACGGATTCATAATCTTCTCTCTTTATCGCTAAGATAAGAATCGCGGTTGTCGGAAGTGGTTGGTTAAGGGTTATCCGAGTGTGTCTTATTGCTCGGCTGTTATAGCTTATAGGTATTATTATTAGACTAACGTAGCCCTCTGACTATGCCTGTAGGTAAAGTAGGAAATCAGCCATAAATAGGTATACATACTTTCAGTTATATTGCTAACTCCATCAATGGACGTTTTTGTGTCTTGGGAAAAAATTCTTTACACGAATTGTTTCATATTACATTTTTCAATGTAATTCCTTGTAGAGTTATTGATACCTCTGTACCACTTATGTATAGTAACGTATAAGTGTGTTACGTTTTTTTTTTAATTCATTATCATTATTATTCAAGTACGTTAACAGCGTTAATAATTTTACCTATAACATAACGTTAGTATTCTCTCTTAAATAACAACATCATATATGATAGAAAAAGAAAAAAAAAACGTGTCTGTTGTCGTATAACGACATCGTTTCTTCATCGGACTTACAGAGGCCTAATAGAAAACAGGTTAAATGTCAAAGCTCCTTAACATTTAATAACAATGTAAGGAACAAAGTTGCACACTACTATGTTTTGTTGATATATTTACTAAACATTAATTGTAATGAGCATTAACTTATAACTCCACTGACCTCCGCGAATGTCTGCTCACACACACTAACACACACATGTGTTTGAATAATTACCGGAAACTATGCTTTTCTTATATTTAACTTGTCCTTAACTAAATATATTATTACAAGTTTAATCACACTTATCTAAGTAGGTAGAGAAACATGTTAGACTCACCTAGGTTCTAGTTTTCATTGTCTTAATTAAGGTGTACTACGATAACCGCGATTTCACATAAATGTCAAGTTTTTTTGACCGTGAGCAAATACACAATCAAAATTACGTTATTTTGTCGAGATTGAACCGTAACTTGCAGTATCAAAGGGTCTCTTTACATTGACATTTTTTAATGTTTTATTTCCTTAAATAATAGTTAGTAATAGTTCAAATAAATAAATTTGCAATTGAAACAATGAAAAAGGTACTAAGACTCATCGAATCGGAATGGAAATTCAATAGGCTTTATACTTTATACCATCCAGTGTAGACTCGGTGATAAAACTGTTGCTAGTTTACACTTTTATCAATCAACGCTGAAATGTCTGAACTATATTTAGCAAGTTCCGATTGAAATAAGCATGATAAAAGGCATAATTGTTGCTGATATCGAGTGACATCGTTAATCTTTTCCATTCGTTTGTTTGGTATTATCATAAAAACGACTAAATTTGACGCTCACTGTCTACTTAGTTGTGAATGAACGACCTTTCCCCATTACCTTAATGATAATTATGAAGCGCGAGACCACCTCACATATTAGGGCCCGACATCGCATTCTTTAGTTATTTTTAGCGGCATGTCTATGTTATTTTATTGAACAAATGTTTGAGAAGTTTGTAGTCTACAGGTATTCTAAACGTATTTACTCAAAGTTTTAATATTGCTGTAATGAGTAACTTTATTATGTTTAACTATAATACATATTTCTTCTGCTAGGTATCATCGCAA
>LGAG01000381.1:138709-154384 GCA_001278395.1 Lerema accius
TTTTAACTCCATTGTCTTGAGAGGTACCTAATTGAAAAGCGGAGTCTTTCAGCAAATCTCCCATAACCCCACATTAGAATTACTTGGATTGTGAGTACCACAAACAACACAAATAAACAAAAGATACACATCCAGATTGGAAACAGAAAAAAAATTGTTAGAATTTCTGCCTCGCTGGGAATTGAACCCAGGACCAATTGATCGTCGAACGGTAATCCACTAACGTTGTAAAATAACAAAGCTAGAATAAGACTATCATAGGGACTGTTAGCTGAAGAACATTAATGGGAATATGCTTCTCGTAGCCCTAGTACGTAGTCTTTAACTTATACAGCTATGAACAAAACAGGTACAGTTAATGGGCAAAGAGCTATTTAAAAAGCATTGTTAAATTGCTGCACAGATTTATCAGCTTTATCAGTGTTGTAGCAGCAATTACTGACAAGCGTGAAATAGCGGCCTGCCAGCGGCCGTCACCGCTGTCTGCCGCGTGGAACTCGCTGCTTCAGTGTTCTAACACTTCCAGGAAAACTTGTAGGTTACTCGACGCGTATGACGCAGTTGTTACTATGTCAGACTACTGATCAATGGGTCCTGAGTTCAATCAATAAGCCAGAGATATACTTCATAATAACAAACATACATTAATCTGCAATTAATAATAAAACTAAACTATACTATAATAATATAATTATTACACTTAAAAAATTCTGTTTGATTAATTAAAATTTCTATTCGTGGTCTGAGGGATCCTTTTTCGATTTATGTTGTGCCATTTGCATGACGCCTACGATATAGGTAATCCTTATATAAAGCTGTGACAGTATAACGTTAAATAAATAAATTTAATGTTTCGTTGTTATGATGATAAGTGAATACTGAGAATATTATGAGGTCAGTAAATTAGAATGTTACCAACTCCAGATTGGATAGGTATTTAAGAAAAGATAAGCTGCTCGAAAAAAGAAAAAAATAAAGCTATTTTCTGTCGCTACCCGATCGTAAATATAGATGACTTAGAACAAACTAAAAGAGTAGAGGAGAAGTTAATTAAGGAGTTTTAATTAAAAAATATTTTTATTAAACAATATAATGACTGCCAATGAAAATGCCAAGGGAAAGAGAACACAATGTGCTATGTAATTGTACATGAAAATCCATCATACGCGCCGTTCGCCAGATTAGGTCGATAAAGGCGCCTCAATCCAGTAAAAAAACCAGCCAAGTGCGAGTCGGGCTAACATATGACGTGCTCTGTACGTCTTGCTATTTTTAAGTCGAAATTAATGTTTCTATTAAATGTTTTCAGATTCTTTGAAAGTTTGTAGAGTCTTTAGTTTATAGCTCAAAGAAATAGAAAAAAAATCGGTTTTTTCTGAAGAAGCCTTAAAATATAACACTAACTTTCTTATAGTCAGTATTTGGTACAGTGTCGGTTGTTACAACACTCACAGTAAATACAATTTTCGTACTACGGTTTCACATGTAGAGCACAGACAGACATACAGACAGACGCGAAGTCTCCGTAAATGTGTAATTGTCGCCGCTTCTGTACGGAACCTTAAAAAGCAAGACTCGTTTAGCGTCACGTCCGTATTTTATCACAAAATCCCATTTTCCCGCCACGAGCGATAAATAACCCGCCTCGGCCACGCTGCGCCCGCGCATCCACCGAGACGCGTTAATGGCTCCGCAAAAAACATCAAAACGGGGAACAATTATTTCGTACGATGTATAGTTCACACGAAAATTGCCTCTAATTAAAGATAACTCTGACGGACGCACACTTTTTCATCATTTTATGTGTTTGTCAAAGTTAATGCCACGGAATGACGAGCGCCGCGCACTCCGCCGGAACTGTTTAACTGGATTTTAATCTAGTTACGAATTCAAATTAACACTTTTCAGATGAAATACGTATGGTTACATTCATTTAAATTAAGTATTTTACGTATTGTGCTAGAAGTGCTTTAAAACATACCTACCTACAATCAGCTGAGCTCGTAGTAGATACATTAAGCCACTGGTTTGACAGTTAGGTACGTGCATTTGGGTATTTTCCATTTGCACACTTCTATCAATCTAGACCCATTCGTAGGCGTGCATATAATATTAATAAAGTATAGATATAGAGATAAGTAATAGATATTTTATATTCGGACACTTCACTGTGCTTTGTGCTATTACGAAAGGGTCCTATTTTACTGAGGAAGAAATGTAATGGCAGAAAAAAAAATTAAAAGTTTAATAAATATCGATGGAGTATACCTACTGCAAACATTTCTACATAATTATCTTCTGTAAAGTAGTATATTAAATGCATTAACTATTTCAGTACCTATTTATTGGAACACCGACATTTCTTTAGTTACTTATACTTGCGTATTCAATTTACTTTCAGCTATCGGTTACAAAGTATTGCAAATATAAATCTAGTCAATTATATCCCATGCTTATAGTGTTGTGTAGAAAAATCATTATAATATAACTTATAAGCAACAGTAATTAATTATGCTCAAACACCATGGCGAGGGCGATAGCTGCGGCCGTCCACAAAAAACATCAACGCGGTCCGAGTGCGCACTGAAAAACTGAGGAGTTAATTACATGTCATAATATACCTAAATTATTATACTTCATTTTCGTAATAATTTTCATTAGTTTTTATACACTGGTATACTGCGGATGTGTATGAAGTTTTAACTAGACTTGCTGATGCCATGACTGTTACCTGGCAGCTTTATCATAGTACGGGTTTCTCCTTGTAATTGAGGAACCCTAGAGTTATCCCTAAGTACTCCAATGCGGATAGGTGAACAATTCGTACACGGTCAGCCTAAGTTTTACTCATAGACTACATAACCCAAAAATATTTGAAACGTATTCCAAGCCGTGAGAGTGAAAGGTATAATTCCAAACATTTTCGGCTATTTGTTCTCATTGACCCCGTCACAATGATTAGAGCTGCAAACCGCGACATATGTCGGATCAGAGTTATTCTGCTGGAAACAGGTGCGGCATTACACCGACGCGTGCTAAATGACAGTTAGATGGATTTATATTATCCATACTCAAATAAACAAGCTGCTCTGTTCAATAAATAAAATCGGTCAACATTCATTACGACTCGAACGCATGAGCTTTGCATTTAAATTATTTAGTTTGTCTTAATCCTGGTGGTGAAATAATAGTGTCAGTCTTGCAAGCCTCTTTATTCTCTTGGACTTTAACGCTATATTAATACAATCATTAAAATAAAATCATAATTAAAAAATACCTATCGCTTGCTGCAAACGTGGAATCGTCAACATATTTGTTATTATAAATCGTATGGTGGCATCTGTGAGTGCATACCACGCGTTCTTCTACCATCGACTGGTGTTTCGTCACATCCACTTACCGGGCGGACGTGACGTGAAGTGGGGGGACGGGGGGGGATGTCTAAAAGATCCCGTTGTCCCGGACAAGATCTTTAACAGCTCCATCCATCATAGTTTGCGTCGACGCGCGACAAACACAACAGTAATTTGGCGGTTTACAATTATTAATTATAATAATTAGGTACATCTACTTATCTGTGTATAGACGTCTCGGAGTATCAGATTTGAAGTTGACGGGTCGGTCTGCGTTGCGGTCGCGATATAGGTTGGATTTTTGACATTTGTTATCTTACATTTATATGTATTGAAAGGTACAATTTTAAGCTTTTATAGTCACGTATTTTTACGGCATTAGTAATTATAATACTGCTAAGGCACTGAAGCAACTTTTTAAATTCTACTTTAACAATTAGTTAATGTAAAAAAAAACTAATTAAGCATATTTTTTATTTATACGTGAATTATTGTCGTAATAACAATATCTTTTGAAGACTATAAATCCTTTAAATTACCAAGTCATAATAATTAATTAACTTTTTGCTAAAAGTTATTTTCGTTAATAGTATTTGTGAGTAAGTAGTAGATATATTTATAAATTCCGGTCGTTGTACTAGATACTGAACAGGACTTATTGTGCATACTACTTGAAATAAATAATTCTATTGATGTTTAACAGTAATCGATACATGCAAATTTTATTTACAAGCTCATATTTTTTCTATAATCTAAAATGTACATTTTAAACAACTCTAGATTTAACATAAGTAAAACTCAATAATAATGTGAACCGGCCTATTAAGGTCATTAAATGCAAATTAGTATAAGGACTCCTGTTAAAAAGTTATTTATAATAACGAAGATAATTCAAATTACAATAATTATTGTATATAATAATTGTGTCTTTGAAAGGCACATAACCACACAGCTACAATGTTGCATCGTCCCGTATAGTGTAATGGTCACCACGCCCGAACGCTGCGATGTATGTTAGGTTCGAAACCCAACTCCACTGAAATGTAAATTATGAGTTTAAATACCGCTTAATTGAATTTAATTCTAGTGTAGGGCTATAAATGTGTAGCTAACTTCTGTATTTATGTTTCCAAAACGTTTACGTACACGCCTATAGGTAAGTCAGCAGTAGAAATTGACGAGTAGGTATTGCGTCCTTATAAATAAAACCTGCAAATCCACGCCAAAGTCAACATTATCACGTTTAAATAAACATTTTTTTTAATAATAGCTATTCTTAACGTCCACATTGAATTAGCGTGTGTACACGTGATTCGCGGTCAGTAGTATCCGCAAATAAACGCTCAGAGGAACGCAGTAGTCAATGGAATGCAAACTTGGCAGTACTTATCAATCGCTTTATTACTAGCATGTTAAGAAGATTATCATTTTTCTCGACTCAAGTTCATTATCATCATTATTAATGTAAGACATTCTTGAGCGTTTATAAGCGAGGGTCGGGTAGGGACAACAAAAGCCGTTAATCGCAATGGCGGGTTGGCAACAGACATTTAGACTAAGCAGTAGGAGGCAGAGTACTACAGAGTAGGTAGGTGCAGTCGACGCGAGCTTCCTGTCGCGGCAGACGAGAGCACAGGTGCAGCAACACGCGATACCTCAAATCGTAAACACATCGGTAAAAAGTAAAAACTACTGTCTGGCGTACGCGTAGCGCCGACAACATTCAATTATGCGCCTTTAACACGTATAAACCGCCAAATTAACATGTCATGAATAATATTTAGCTTTTTCTCAATTATGATAATTAGACTGTAATGCTCGAAGGTGCCCTAGAATTAACGGGGGGCAAAAACCTCGTACGGATCTTTAGCAAAAATTTACATACATTACAATACTAATTCGTACTCGCGAGAGAGCCGCAGAGAAAAAATATTCCACCCGGAAAGAGCGGCGCGTGCGCAACCCGCCGCGCACCGCGCACCGCGAAATGCTAATAATTGGTCCAACAAAAAACTTACTATACAACATTGCGAAATGTTACGATTCAAAACTAGAATACATTACTATTCAATACTATAAAACGCCAATAATTACTGCCACAAAAAAAAACTAGCCACGATTCTAACCAGAACCGGGATGGATCAATAGGTAGATATAGATAAAGATTGTCGTGTTTAATACACAGGGCGATAAATGCGAAACAGATACGAATATCTCTTTATCTCATATTTTATTCTGCACTAGAATTGAGCACTAAAAAACAACACCTTAAAATTTTATCCGTTCGAAAATTTTGTCAAATTCGAAAATAAAATAATGAGTTACATAAAAAGTGCATCGATAACAACGAAATTATCATAATAATAACTGTCACCCTGACTACACTTTCATAATAATATCGTCATGAATCATGATTTACTTTCGTTTTTTATTTTAAATACCATTAAATTATTCCATAACTTCAACTCATTAATTCATTTATAATACAATAAAGTCAGTCATTCAGTTAAATATAAAACCGTTTAGCATTTTCAAAACACAAGAGAAGTTATGTAAACGCTTCCTGATTGTTGTATCGTCTTTCAAAATTAAGTAATTGATTATGTAAACTATTACAATATCTGTTAATTTCTGCACATATTATAAGTAACTGAACTAGTAACCTCTCACAGCTACGTTCACAAAGGTTTTTAAAGGTTACCTCTACTAGATTCAACCAGACCTCAACATTATTGTAAAAAATAATTTAGCTTGTCAGGTACCTAATGTGGCGACAAGTCAATTCTAATGAGTTTGACCTTCACTACTGACTGTGATACAGATTTAATACACTGATCTAGTTAACCCTACACTATTTATATTCACTTAAATCGGTAATCTATTCGCTTTAACATAATATGTAGTTAATCCTCTATTACATTAATAATTATGTGAAGGTAAACTTCCTCTACACCTTTTTTAAAAGAATTAGAGAAAATTTGATTTTATGTACAAGATTGATTGCAAATACAAATGCAGTTAATTTGGAAAATAAAACATATCACACTACCATGCGTTTGATAAAAAAATACAATCAACACACACGTCAGATGGCAGGTTCTTTGACAGACAGTTGATGTTGACATCTTTCAGCCAGGGATATCAAAATAAAGTTTAGTCTATAGTTTGACATAATGAGCTATGCTCGAGTTTCTATCGCAAAGTGGAGCCATAGTAGCTATATCTATATCTTTATTAGTTTTAGGTCTTTAAATCCAAGGGAGACGAGTGTTTTATTTGTGTTGAACATTACCGACGCAAATAATATGAAAAAAATATCTTATTATTGACACACGTAATTGATATCCACACAATAACTCTAATGCCTGTCAGGTTTTTTGTATATTGATAAACATCGCTTGTCTGTCTATTGACTTATTCGCGTAGCTACGTAATGCAGTGATTAAAACTGTCCTTATCATTGTCAATTAGAATATAGAGATAAAAGAAATAAACTTTAATTACCAAGTGTCAGAAAAATTAATTGCTGAGGTTAGGTAAACATAGGGAATGTAATTTGTACTGCCTAGAAACTATTACCCCTTACCACGTACTTATTAATTAAATTCCGGTGTACTTGTAGTAATCACGAAGAGACCTAGACTTTGACGACGATAAATTTACAACGAAACCAACACGCTTTAATAAAAACGACAAGCTACAGGTAAAATAGTTGAAATAATTTTAAAATTCCAGTTCGTTAGAAAAAGTCATCGAGCCATTAACAGCTAAAAACATTTTAACCACAAAACATAAAACAGCGCGCGCAATTTTTTCTGTATTAGCCTAATGGCCGTTATATCTGTTCGCAAACCGGCTCGAGTTGTTTTCCATTACTGCGAGCTATTGGCACGTGGCTTCCTAGTGGGTGTGGAGAGGCTCTCCTTGAGAACCTGTCGTTGTCACACGAATGTTGTCACGACGGCGGCGACCAGCGACCATTCTGTCACGGTTTCTGCTAACATCGCTACGACACGAGGCAGGCTGCAATCGATATGGCTTCAATATCGATTATAATCATTACAATTATATTAAGAGTCCAATCGTGTTTTAATTTCTACTTCGAATTTTAAGTTCTATTTTTTATATGGTCTCAATTGATGAGTCTCACTCTTCATATTTTACGAAGCCTCATCTAACTCTAATGTGTCGGATATGCAAATTAGGATTGTACTAAGCTTTTCTTTATTCATCTGAATTAATGTATTTCTAACTAGGTTATTGTTAAGTAGTCAATCCATAACATAATTCAAATGTATTGTATACAACAGGATGTAATTACGCAGAACGCGACGCTTCAAGCACGGTGACCACACATTACGAGTATTAAGTCACCTGCTTGGTAGTCCAGCATGATGGTGAGTGGTGGTACCACTCAGTGTTGGCGAGTTTCCAACCACCTCTCCTGGGAGAGTCGGAAGCCCAGGCGCCGACACTCATCACTATTTAATAAGATCATACATTATTTACAAGGAAGTACCATATTTACATTCAATCACGCCTTTTGTTTTATAAATGGACAGCTCGTTAAGACTACACATGTAAGTAATGTAAGATCGTGCCTGCACTTGGTATTACTGACTTAGGTTTCTTGATCAACCTCATTGAGTCACTTCTATACCTAGGCCAAAGTTGAGAACGTTTTTAATTACTTAGGTACCCGTCCCGTCCAAAAGTACAGTAAAAATAACATAACTTCTGCGACTCGCCCGTGTCCCGCGCTCGGCACCTGTGCCTGTGCCTGTGCCTGTACCCGTCAAGTGTACAGGTCCGATATTTGTATAGATTAAGAAAGCCGTCCATTAGGTGAGTTTCACTATCGCGCTGAGACAAATACACCTACATCTGTTACCAGTGACCGGTCGGCGGTCACTCCGCGGGCTAGCGCCGATCGCGGCACCATTGTGTATGGGTTCCGTCATAATACATCTTCAGCGGGATGTGTAATAAGACTGCCGTGTCATGTCAATGATGCTCTTCGTTTCAAGGTACTGTTTAGTTTGTGATCATATTTATTAGAATGTCAAACAATCTAATTTAAGATGTTACAGTCGTTTTATTATTCAGCTTTAAAATGTGTCACAGACCCCAAATGACAAAGCCAGCGTGTTTTATCATCATACGTACTCGTTACTACGATTGTCAATTTTAACTTTCTTCTACAGTACCTATACATACATATAAAATATGCACATGCTTACAGCAGGTATATCACCTTGAATATCAATTTCTAATACTGTCGCTTACGTGTTATTCTTTCATATTAAAACACGAAATACCTGTTGTCTATTTTTATAGCTAGATAGTGTCTGAAGTATTGCGGAACCCAGGCCGGTGTAGGCACGAGCAACCTGTTTTGGAATTACGACAGCCTCCGAAAACCGCGAGGCCGCATTGTTGCGGATGCATCTTGTTTCGACACTCTCCTAGACTAGTGCCACCAGCTACATATTTAGAGCGCTGTTCGAGGTTACGTTCATTTGAGCTGCTCTTTGAAATTTGGGTTAATGTTGCGGGGATTTATCCTGTGATTATTTAAAATCACAGACCCATAAAAAAGAATAGACGGAGCCATCGCGCCGAAAAATGACAAACGTTAATATGTAGCAGTTCGACAGATTTTTGTACGTCAGTTATTTAGTAGCAATTGTATACAAACGCTCTGTCTACTCCTTTTTTTGTGTATGTGTTTAAAATAGACTAGACCTGCTATGGTTGAAAATCCATTACGTCAACGGTCTGTCACCGGGACCTAGTGTCAGCCAAGAATGCGTGACTTATCCGTATGCCAAAAACTTGTGGTACAGTTTGTTTACATAAACTTTAGCTTTCTGCATAAAAACCTAGAAAAAATATCTTTATTTCTGCATTTTTATTCTATGTAAACTTTTACAATGAACATTTACGTAAACGCCTATCCCGGTTGGTTTATGCCCTGCGTTTAATTTCCCACTGGGAAAACAATATGTAACAGATAAGTAGTTCTTGTTCTCATTGTCAGAATTTGATGCTTGACAAATATCCGCAGGCAAAAATTGCAGGGTTTTGAGTGATTTTTTAATTGAACCCGGAACCTCACCGTGTAGGCCCCTATCAATGCCACTATTTCGGTCGCCATTCGTCTATTTCTAGACACTAATCTGACGTAGGTTTTAAACGCTAGTGCGCCGGCTTCCTGCATAGATAACAGCTAGTCGCTGTTACTACCACCTACCACCTAACACTATGTTACACAGTGTTTATAAACTAAAGGTACAATTATACGACTTATTAAACGACGTCAAATCAAGTACCTACACTAATTTAAACTAAGTATTTCTATAGAAATTATTTTTGTAAACTTTTATTCTATTACAGGGATAAGGGAGTAGGTAGCATTTCAGAAAAATATCCTAAGTTCCATATCCATTGAGACAGATTTTTATGTGACAGACAAATGGTTGTATCTGATTGTGTATGTTAGTGCCGCACGTGGTGAACGGAATCATATTACGCACATTTACAAACAAGTGAATTTATCTTCCCTTATACTTGAAAGCTTCATTTTTGGACCCCTTTTTGAGTAAAAACCTACGAAAAGTGTCGTTGATAACTGGCCTTCGTTGACGTTGTCAACTACTAGCCTGAGATTTCGAATGAGTCTACAGTCTACGGTTTTATTTATTGAGTTCTGATCGAATTTCAACCACAGAGCGGATCTCTAGTATTCATAAATATGTGTATATATACCTACTACTGTAAACTGTATTTAAAAATGGCGAACTTCCAAGGTCAGCAAAGAAAGCGTATCATCGTAGCAACATTACCTTGGTAGCTGAATAATTTGATGTGATTTACAGCCAGAAGCGATTATGCTATTAAAAGTTTAATCATTTTGTAGCTATTTCATCTCTATTTCTCAATTTCTACGATTGCCAAACTATAATGCAGTTTCTGTAGATAGGTTATATTATGAAATGAACTTTCAAATAGGAATCATCTAAAAGCAAATCCGTCCTCTATTTAGTGAATTGATATGTGATACCTAGTATTTAAATTTTAACAAGGTGAAATAGAAAGTGTACAGAACTTAACAAAACAAGAAAAAAATCTAAGCTCAAACGTCGAATAAGTACTTAATTTCTAAGCGCGCAAAACAAGATTGTCACATTTCTAAGTCAAATCATTACGATCAGCGCATAAAAAATTGGTGTACGAATTTTAATATCCGACGGCTTCAATCAAATTTGAACTTTAGCGTCTTACAAATAAAACTAAACACGGTTTTTCGTACGTTGTTTTTGTCACCTTCGTTTTGTTAAATACACCACATATAGTCCTTATAGCTAGATTCTAATATGATAATTAATTTGTTTCAAAATGAAGAGCGACATGTGAGCACGAGCCAGCGAGGTAGAACGAAGCCTGTTGACGATGTCGAAATAACATCCACGCTCGTATGATCGCCTGGTACCTGCTTCAGTATCGCCCAAATATTAACCGAAATAAAATTATATTTTACTGAAGTAAAATCAATGGTATGTATAATGGTAACCATGCCTGATAGCCATTCAATGGATCTTGATTTCGATTGCCATCGAGGAAAATTTGTGCAATTGGTTTCAATTCCTGTTCTCATTTTAGATTATGAGTCCTTTGTCTGTGTATTGTCTATAGCACCCACATAATGAAAATAGAAAAGAAATGTAGTATTCTGTTAAGCCATGTCGTAGGCTTATGGGCGACATTAAAACTTTCATCAGTTGTTATAGCCAAGGATACCCTACGCCAATCCGCTTTCATAGCGTGCAGGAATTTGCTTGAAGCCTCTTCAATCAATGTGAACAGACCTGTGTCCTGCAATAAGATAAGTGTGTTTAACACAATACTATGAACCGTTCAACCGACACAAAGACAAACTAATAATTTCTTGAGCTGCCTATGTAATTATGGAACATTTTAAGAAGTGGAGTAACAAGCTCTGTCGATGATAAATGTCCTCAAAGTAATGCATAAAAAGATTAGTGTGTGCGGCTAATAGAGCTATTTTAAATATAATTAATTTAAATGTTCGCCTATTAATAATTTAATTAGTGCGGCGGCCAATCTGAGATCTCGAGTCCAGCGGCGCGGCGGCCGGGCGGCGGGCCGAGTGCGTTTAGTTTTAAAGTAATTAAAAAACTTGCCGTTACGCCAATTAATTCCTCAAAGTCAAAAGTCTGTACACACAACTCACCACAAAAACCGACACCGTGTCTTACACACGACACAGTGTCGGCTCTACTCGCCCGTTTCACTTCATCACGACGCCTCTAGTGGCTTTTCCTCACGTGTAATAAGATCCAAATTTGCTTAGCTCAAGCGTCATGATGAGAAACAACATCCTCTAGTGGTGTCTTGTGAAGTGATGCGTCGGTGCAGGTGGAACGCCGCGCAAGTTTTGGAGACTCGATACGGATTGGAGGCTTTATTGCCTCGTGGCGCAGTGACGGCTAATTAATTCTGACCGAGTCGCTAGTTACTTGGAGATTTATTTACTGCGGTTTCTCTACTGTTTTTATGGAGCTAATGTGACAGGAAATACACTGCTAAAGTATTTACGGACGGATGATGCTCCGCGTCTTTTGTCTTCCATCGTCATTTACAACGCAACTATTAGAGAACTTCTAGACCTTATCAAATACTTCTTTAAGATGCAATTTTATCGGTTCATGGTCATTGAAATAAAGATCGAGATAGTGCGCATTCGTTCTTTGTAAACTACAGACGTAAAATGTATTGTAGTGTCGATCTATATCTTGGTATATACGATACTGTCAATACTAGACCGCTATCATGGTACATTAATGTCTTGTAGCAATAGACACTGCAGAAACTCCGTTAGTAATCTTTACGTCCACCTTCTAGTCCTCTCTCGGCGAACATTAACTACTTGTGAGCAACTATCTAAATCCGTCTGGCGATTGTCATCAATATGTCGTTTTACTGCGCGTCAAGCTGTCCCACCGACAACGAACAAGCTATACGCAATAAGCTGGACTTACCCGTTTTCACGTTTGTTTTTAGCAAACATCTTTTGTTTACTCGTATGTAGCTTAGAAGTAGGTACTATAATTGCTAGCATTCGTTTGGTTTTGTTAGTATAACTGAACTAAGGGAGGATGTCCAATGCTGTGAGTGGGTACTGTAAATAGCTATACAACTTAAACATTTTAATGTAAATTACAGCTATTTCACAATTACGCACACTCAAAATTATCGAATATTTTTTTACGAGAAACGACAATTCTGATCGAGAAATCTACTCAGTCTCTTTTCGTTAATCTGTTGAAGTGCGACGCAGTAGTCGGCGGTCGCAGTCAGTAAAATATGTTATGAGTTTTACGCGAACTGTGCGTGATACCTCTAATTAATTTCGCCCGAGGCGCGCCGTATCTCAGGAGCGGCGTAAACGGTCCAGCGAGACCGCGCCGAGAACTGGCGAGAATAAGATATTCCCTGATCCCCGTTGTGCGGATATGATTTAAATTGATTGTCTAGCCGCTTGAAATATTGACCGGCACCGGATAAGGACGCTTTATAACGCGAGATTTTATAACTGGGCGTATGTACGAGACTTGAGGTAGAGGACTTCCAAGTCAGTAGCCTAGTAGTAGGGTCATTTAATAACATTGAAATACTACGCTTATATAGGTACTTAAAGAGTAATGACTAGGAGTTAGTATGTCACGTTAAATTTTAATCTCTAAAAACTTTGAAACTTTTTACCTGATTAATTAAGCCTTTTATTTTTCAATAGTTTTGCTGCGTGGGGATCGAACCCGAATTGCTCTTTCACGATCCAGGTATTTTGTACCTATTAGACTATAAGATCAGGCTGTTAAAACTGGATTAGTTTTAATTACGTACCTACTTCTAATGCAATTGTTTAATTCAACTACCACATCTGTCAAAATTCCATCCGTAATGACGTATTGACAAATGACCTCATACGTCATCGCCGTCGGAAGTACGCCGGAACAGCCGGCAACACACAGGAAGTAGCCGCGACAGTGGCCGGCAGTCGACGGCCGGTGGTCACTAGTCGTGGTCAATGGACGTGGTCAGTGGTCGTGGTCAATAGTCGTGGTCGGTGGTCAGTAGCCGCGCGATTACTATTGACGCTGCAATCAAACCTTACTGAGCTAAGTTTACATAAACATATTGACCATCAGTGTTTTGTAAACTGGAACAAGCAAGTTTTTTTAGCTCACAGTTAAAAATACCATATTCCTTAAGCATAGACAATAAATCCACAATAAGTGCAGTAATAATTGCAAATATTAGTACAATATAAATTGCAAATTTTGACATTCGTTAAGTGAGCTATTAGCTCCTGAGACGAAATAAATGATTTGAATTAGAATTTATTTCATATTTCAAAAAAAAGTAGATTAACCTCGGTGTACCCATTCCCTTAGCTATCGTGCTAACAGCCCCCGCTACCGATATTCGCGGGATATAATTTCACTTGAGCGTATCTTTTTATCTTTTATTCAGTTAAAGCTTCATCTTAAGCGCGGGCCGTTTATCAGCGGCGACTGCGACTTACCGGTGCTGATATCAAGTTTAATAAGCACGTGCTTATTTGCATGAGCTTCTTTGTTTCAACTAAAAAACAAAAATTGATTGGGGCAGTACAGTTAGATGGTTGACTTGTAGCTTCAGCAGCGAATTGATGATATAAAAGTAACTTTTTAGTTCGTTCATTAGTTATCAGAGCTGTTCAATGTTTTTAATTAATAACCTTCCTTACGCAATCATCCTGTATTTTTCAAAATCATACATTCCTTTAGCAGAGTTCTTTTTAAAATTATGTTGTCTTATTTAGGACACAGATAGCTGTATGATAAAAATCTTTCTATAAACAACAATTAACTAACAACATTCCTAATGAAGAAACATTTATGTTGGAAATAAATCAGACTCGCCTCGAGTCACAAGCAGCGTATCCAAAATCACAATCGTACATTATTGTAATGAAGTAAGCCATTATCAAGTACATCTGGCTCATATTTATGTCTCTGTGCACCAATTAACTAAATTTACTATAAACTCTAGCAACTCTACCAGCTTTACCACTTTATGTTGTTTATATCTTCTAGCTAACGTGTTTGCCATATTCACACGCAATGTTAGTTTGTTTTAATATACTTTGTATAAAATTACGCACTATAATATAAAATGTAATGCATTACTGTAACGATTGTCATCTAACTATAACTTTCTGGACCGACGCCGCGACGCCTTCAAAGTAAGAGAGCGCTCAAAAAATTTGCCAATAGCGGACACCTACGCACTTTTAGACTTCGCCTGCAGTTGCTTAATTTGTCAATTAGGTACTTACGTCTACCAACTTTACTAACAAAAATCTAGGCTCATCAAGAAGGTTAAAAATAATCATAGACGACTAACTAGCTGACATCTTAGTATTAGATGTATGTATTCCTCCACGTGTAACAAGCCACGACTCATAAGCCACCTAGGCTCCGTCGGTACAACGCAGAAATATTGCTCGCAATGAATAATCACCGTTTGATTTATATCATTGTTTACTTAACGTTCTCTATAAAAGGCGATACTTAACCGCTCCGCCAACTGCAATCATGACTTTATGGTTTTCGATAAATTGTTGACGTGTCGCTAACTATACCTAGCATGATAGATTTAGTTTGTAGCTAGAACCATTGCACATTATAACGCCGTATAGTTGAATTGAAAATCTTAGTGTCGGCAAATCACTTACCTTCGATATGGTTGATATAGGTTTATCTAACAAGTTGTAGTGCTGTTCTAATAACCCGACTAACTACAACTAACCGAGAGCTCATAAGGCGTGTAACCGGCTCATTTTCTATTTACTGATTATCTCAAAATATGAATGTAAAGCAGTTGTATCATCAATTATGAAAGTCTGCGAGGTCTAAGCATCAACACTTCAGCGAGGAGCCGCGTTCGTTTGAACACAACATGGACGTGAGCCGCGCAGCGACCGTGACAGGCGAAATCGTAATTAACGTCCCAAACAAATCTCGATCTAAACTTACGATGCCACAGCCTACGAGCAACCAGCTACCCGATCAGGACATCAAGCTTCTACATTTTATCATGTATAGCTTTTAAAAATAAATGATTTTAATTATTCAAATAGTATTTATGATGGTTGACAATTTGTAGTCGAGATATCTTGTATAAGCATTGTTCGAGAAGTGTGTTACGTAGCGTCTTTTATTATTAATAATGTTATTTAATTTACTGTTATTAA
>LGAG01000381.1:175606-208410 GCA_001278395.1 Lerema accius
CATAGACGTTTATCTTGTAGAATTTAAAATAGATTAGTTTTTTAAATCAACCTTACTGATATTTATTTACTATGAATTATGCAAACGGTTTGTAGGTATATTAAAGATCATAAGTATGCAACTGTTTTAGCAGCGTATAATTTTTTATTACAACCAGTATAACTTGAGTAAATATGGAATACTATATTTGGTCCCCTCGTAGTACGCTCTCATACTTCATTTCAATACTGCTAAGGGTTGCGTATGTCAGGATTTTCTTGGTAACTGCATTAATAGCATGTTTATTTCATCAGGATGTAATAATTTGTTGATTGTGAACTACTAAATTATTTTAGTTGTAAATTAGTGCGAATCGAATCTATACTATAATAAAACAGTAAAATAAATTTGTCTGTACATTGAGTATATTTACCAAAAACTAATCTAGAGTGACTCAAAAACAGTAACTGAGTACGAATCTACAATTTTTAAAATTTTTGTATGTCTGTTTGTCTGTCTGTTTGTCTGTTTGTCTGTTTGTCTGTTTGTCTGTTTGTACACGCTAATCTCCAAAACTACCGAACGGATTTGAATAAAACTTTTTTTATCCTATAGCTGTTAAGTCTGGGCTTAAACTAGGCTATATTTTTTTTCGGAAAATATTATAGTTTTCCAGGAAAAAACAACGAAAATTTGTATGGATTTTTTTTTAAATATCAACCGATTGGTTTCAAATTTATAACATATTTTCCTTACTTAAATTAATTGAATACGTGTCTCCCAGTTTTTCGATATTTGATCAAGAAAATAAAAAAAAGTGAAAAGAATGTACAAAATTTGAGTTTTTCAAAGATCGGTCACGGGCGACTCATGATTGATATCAACGTGGTTTTGAGAATATAACTTCCTCAACATACTGTTTACAATATAATTTCACAGATTTTTCAATTTCGCTCTACAAAGGGTACAAAACAGGGAAGAAACTTTGAACCAAAAATACCTAAACTTTATACGAGTAAGTAAGTACACATGCTATATTTTTACCAAAGTGAAGCGCGGGCGGGTAGCTAGCTTTGAATTAAAATTGAGGATCTAAAATACAAAAAAAAATAATCAATCAATCAATCAATCAATCATCTATACTCTATACTAATAAATAAAATTGAAGTGTCTGTTTGTAATATTAAAATAACCGCTTTAAACTAAATGCATACGTATGTATACACGATACACATACCAAAATGACATTAAAAAAAAATTTGTCTGTCTGTCTGTCTGTTTGATCCGGCTAATCTCTGAAACGGCTGGACCGATCTTGACGGGACTTTCACTGGCAGACAGCTGATGTATCAAGGAGTAACTTAGTCTACTTTTTTTTACTTTCGTTTCGGCGTGGTTTTCCCGAAGCGAAGCGAGGGCGGGTCCACTAGTTAGTAAATATAATTCTTATTTAGCCGAACTTAGTGGGTCAGAAGATTAACTAAACTAACAGTTATTGATCTACCTTAGATATAGAGATAGTATTTTAATTTGTGTAAGCACACTACTATTTTCAGTAAATCGCGAGTTACGAATATCCTATTATAATGCTCCTTTTTTCATCATCTTCAACCTACAGCCTGTAAAAGTATTGAAATTTATTTACTCGTAGAATATTCTGGTCCACTATTGTTTGTTTAGTCGAAGGTACATAAAATGCATTGATCACTTGTCTCTGCGATAGTAAACGAGTTTCTTGTTATCCTCAATTTAAAATTGTATTGGATAAGCGTTATACAAATGCTAAATCAATTAAATTGGTCCGCGATTTACTTAACATATAAACTGCTCTAAAAACTCAGTGGAGTTTAAAAATTCGTTCTAAAACCACAAAAACTAGTGCGTAGACCTTCATGACATACATATACCAAGGAAGTATAATAAACGAATCCACGTGTAGACACAAGCTTGTACGTTAATTATACGATGCTAAGTATCAATAACTTAAACTTAATTAGCGTTCTCCATTTGGCGGAGTATCTTAATTTTTCGAGGCGATAGTGGCTCGCTCTGCCGTATTATCTGTCAGTGGTATTTGCGTAGCATTAGCATACCGACTAGTTCACCTAAATCTTGCACGAGTAAATCACATTATGTAAAGTTATGGATTATATGCGAGCAAATGCACGATATACAATAAAAGTAAAATAAAATATAAAGTATAATCTTGTGTTTATGGGTAACAAAGTAATTCGTTACCTACGCTTTACTAGAACACAATAATGTTATTATTATACATAGTTCTTAGCCAGATTTCATTTTGACGCGCAACGCGTTGCTGCCACTTTTGATGCTACCAACATCCAGGAGTCAAGTGGTAGCGACCACTTATGATTACGTGGTTCTTTTGTTACCATGTTTTTCTTTTCACATAATAAAACAATAACGTTAAAGGGTGGGATCATCAAATATTGATGTTTACAAGATTATAATCTATATCCAATTTTAGTGATGATTGATTCAAAAAGTCCCGACGTGAAGCGAGCGGAGCGTCGCCGGCGACACAGCCACCGAACAAAGTTTCCATTACAGCAACTACACGATTCGGTTTCGAAGTTTCACAAAATTGTTTCTTCGACCGAAATAGCTCAACGGCCGAAAACATTGTTCGGTTGTCGGTGGATTTCTTCGGTATCGATTGAGCGCTCCCGGCGCTTAGTATTCCGGGCACGGGCGGCTGCCGCGCGGAGGTTTGCTCTATTTGGGTCCTCGCGCGCCTTATACAGCCAGGACGCTGACGACAGCCGACGTGATGCATCCCGCTCGCCTCTTGCCTTTGTCCGGCCGGACAATGCATCACTCCAAGACTCTTAGCTAATGATGATGACGGTCTGGCCCGGTGAAAGCTAGTTCATGAGTCTTCGTTCGATGGCTTAACTGTCCTTACTTAGCGCTCGCAAAGTAAGGGAAGTCTTAGTAAAGGAAGGTGGCAATCAACATATAATTTTGCATTAAGTATTCGATCAAAAATAGTGTCCGAGTAGACGACAGGATCGCCCACATATTCACGTGGTAGTCAAATGACTAGATATCTCTCAGGTAGGTTGGTAGACTTGTCATATTTACAACGACATTTTTGGATTAAATTGATAACTGTTTGACTGTGAAGAATTGAGTTGTTCAGGCTCGGAAATTTGATGAACTGATAAGAAGTTTAGGGTTGTTAAAAATTTCATGGGCTGCTCAAACTGCCAGACTTTTAAGTATTGAAAAACTACTTTTGTTATTAAAAATATGAAGACCATATTTTCTCTCCGAAGCGACGGTAACGGTTTAATTTACTTGACGTTTAAGTCAAGTAAAATCTCTAATTTGTGAAAGTTTAAAAGACAATAAAATAAAATATAATCTTTTTATTAGTAAGTAGAGCATACAGCGGTCGCAGTCAAAACGGGAGGAAAGCATTTCCCTGACACGGTTCCGCAAGGTCGACGGCCGCGCCACGGTCGCGGGACGACTGCGGACTGACGAAAAATATCGTCCGCACTCACTGTTTGATAGTACACACGGTTAAATGGAAGGCTACAGGTGGTAATCACAAAGAAGCATTAGCTACATCATACTTAAAATACCACCAAGTTTTCAGTAAGGTACCACTTGCAACCGCTAGGTAGCAAATTAAAGGGCTTATAGAAAGCATTAGGCTGAATTAAAAACTTAATCATTTCAACTATGTTGGAACTGCTGTATGTCTAAGTACTAAGAAGAGATCTAGTTCAGATAATGTACTCATTTTACTTACTTAAACTTTGACACTGACACTCAATAATCATACTCCCGATTTGCAAGCTATTATCAGCTTACTTCAAGCCAGGTCGATTGACAAGTGTCTCCGTACCACGTAGCGAAACGAACCTGTGGTGCAGATGAGAATTTAACTTATCTTCAGTATGAATGGCTGGAGCGCTCGCAGTACGCGCCGCCGATTACCATAACTCGGCCACAATCGCCGCCACTGAAAGATTGTATCGCACTTAAGTGGTAGCAAATTTGCTCGGAATGATATTGGTATCGTTTAAGATTACAATGAAACAGATGGACAGTTTTATTTTTAAGAAAACTTTTATAATACATAAATTACTTTAATATGGCGTGACGACAAAACAGTGTAAGGAAAAAATTATAAAGAATTGATTCATTAAATACATACATATTCGATCCAACGTTGTAACATAAAACTGTACAGACTTATAACTTGTATGTTTGTTATATTTCAACATTATTGCCCATGAACTGTAGCAACATATTTCCATCGCGTGATTGGAACTCTCCTTGGATAATGACATACAGAAACTCACACAAATGTAGGGGTAGATACATCTACAATATTAAATGTTTTAGAAGATGTTTGTGTCATCAAATTGTTGCTCTCCTTGACCACGTATCAAAATACTCTGCTTCTCTTTAAATTAAACGAATTAGAGTTATAACCGCCCCACCTTCTTACTAATGTGTTTTTTATCGATGCATTCAATCTAACCTTTTTCGGTACAGCCATCAAAATGAAGAAATTTGCATGTAAATACACAATCTTAAATGCGTATCGTCTCATCGAATGATAGATATAAAATTTATCATCGATCTGAACTATAAACCTGCACAGTGCGTTTTTATTTCTCACTGAATTGTGGAAGGAATGTTCGTCATACCAAAACGATAATTAAATACACCGATGCTACACAATGAGATATAATATTAATGTAATTAAAATTGTACAAGAAGCTCTTTATTAATATAAAATATTAAATTCCTATATAAAGTCAAATAATGTAAGTTTTTTTTGTTTTAAATTGTTTATTACTAAGGCAGTTATAACAATTATAAAACAGGTTTCTTGTACCTACTAGATGTCTTTGTGGAAGAAGTTATAATACCTACTCGTATTTTAAATTTTATACTTATTTATCAAACAAACGGCTCTACTCGATATCGCAAACCCGGGTTTCATTTCTCTCAGTAGTTCAATGAATTTAATTAACGTCACATACGAGTTACTACATAGCTATGAAGTAAGGATATAAACGAATACTTTATATAATTTTAAAATAGCCTATCTATGCTTACTGTCATGCAAGAGCCACAGAAAACTTTTCAAGATTAAAAAATGTTAAGATTTTCAATGATCTATCAAAATTCCGTCACGAAATTAAAGATTTTTTCAAAAGTTTTAAGAATGTGTTTTGACAGTTTGAAGGTGTTTTGACGGCATTAGTAACAACGGTTAAAAATATATCGGAAGTAGGTACACCGTGACGTAACACAATAGCAACCAGTGGCGGCTCATGCGGGCTGGTTGTAGGTTGTTGGTTGCGACAGCGCATTCCTCGAGAGCTATGCGCCCCGCTACATTTTAAATACATACTTAACTGGTACCTGTGGGCTTATATTCGTTTCTAATGTAAAAGGTTCAATCTGGCTTGAGCTGAAGCCAACAACCCTAGCTCTGGGGCACACTCTACGAAGATGTGTGAAAGCTGTTGAAAATAATACAGATACAGCGATGTTTCTGTAACTAAAACCCGTCTATAACTATCATGCAAATCATGGACCGAAGATAATACTCACATTTCATTCAGCGTATTCACGGGCTTTTTGTGTGGCGATAGAAACCGGGAAACATCCCACCGTATAGTGTTCTCTGCTAGCACTTTTCTTACCGACTTCTCCTATTTATGGCTATCTGATGGACATTAATTAAACGCAGTAATACGGTAGATAGCATGGCCAGCTAATGCCATGCACAATACGCGCCAGAAAAAATAATGTTTAATATTTATACGGCTACTGACCGATACGACCGATCGATGAGCCGGACGCACGCGAAAAATTATTGCTTTAGTGTAAACACACCTTTATCATGGATGAATAGAACACTTTCAATCTAATATAATTCATAGTCGTTCTTAACTACCCTATTTCTTGTTGCTGTCTAGTCAATAGTGTTACGTCTAAGAACTTAATGGGATAAAGAAAAAGATTGATTACATACAAATCAACCATAACCATGATCATAATAATTGTACTTATGATAGTAATCAAAGTTGTTTTTGTCATGAACACCAAGTAGGCACTTTTGAATTCGATTGGAATATTTTTTAATGATACTGTTTTTTGCAAAGCGTGTTAGGTACTACCCCTAATCTATCATACCTATTCAAATTTGCATCTATTTGAATAAGTATGTAGTCAGTAGGTACATGAATCGTCTCGCCAACTAATTATAATACAGAATGACCCATTAAAGCGTTTCCAAACTCGGAGTATTCCGAAACATTTTGCCAAAACGATTCAGCATAAATCACGGTCGTAGAAAAAATGTCCGGAGAAGCGATACCGGTTATAGACCGTCACTATAAATTTAAGCATTGATAGTGTTGTAGTTTTGCTATATTCGCCTAACGCTAACGAGCGCGCACTAAAAAACCAATATCAGTATATCACCCGCTCATCCACGTTTTGGACGCACCGCATTCAATGAAAAGTTTAAAACGTTCACAGCGCCGGCGATGGAGTCGTCTTCGACTCTCAACAAAATTATCATTTAGTCAACTTACTTTTTATAAGCACATTGTAGGTATTCTTTACGATTCTGAAATTATAATTTTATGTTGTCACGGATGACGTCACGTCTGCCAGTTTCACATTACTCAGACGATCGATTTAATAAATCACATAAATACTTCTATCCACCGCTGCGAAGCTATTCTTTCGTGTCGATCCCAGACAGTTTTGATTAGTAGGAATCTACGACTGAATAAATATTCAAATGATAAAACTCACACTCGACTGCGGCCATGCTAGCCTTACAAAAAGTGTTGAACGAAAAAGGAATTGCGAGCGCAAAAATATGATCGTCCGCGAACACAATCAAGCGGATCGTTCCGAGCCAGCGGGCGCGGCCATTACTTCGGTTGCGCGACGCCCGCGCCGGCACCGCCCCGCCCCGCACCGTGCGTCCAGCACCGCGCCGCGACGCTTTTCTGACGTCGATTTTTAACATAGTTGCATATGACTTTTTTCCAAGCGCTCCGGTCCGCGACTAGGACCACTCCACGGCTCGCCGTAACCCACAAAAACGTGTTCCACTCATTATGAAACACGAAACTATGATATTTGAAGTCGCCTCGCCGTTCATACGACAAACGACCTTAGCGTTGCGCAGTCGCCGGCGGCCAATAAATATACGCTTTACTGTTATCTATAAACAACCTTCGGCTAGGAGCCGGACCGGTATCGAGGCGAAACTATTCTAATAAAAAACCAAAACCAGTCCAAATTAAAGATAAGATGGTGGAAAATGTTGGAGGAATTAAACGAAACGCGGCGCGTAGGAGGTTCGCTGCGAGTAGGTGCGATATGTAGGCTCGATACGAGGTCGCCGCCGCCGCCGCGCGCCGCCAGCCTCGGGAGCATTAACTACGACAACGAATGCTCCGAGGGATGTCATCCGGCGCTGATAATTATATCTCCACTGATAAAAATAGGTTCCATCTTCATAACAAGCGTTTTATATTACGAGCCAGGTGGCGACTCGACCCATGCGGTTTAATAACTTGCAGGATCTTGTGTGACGTTTTGAATGTTGTAGATGTTTTTGCAATTTTTCGTACTAGGATGCTAAACACATTCCTACATACTCTTTTACCTTACAGATGTCAGTGTTAAAAATTGAATGTCCACCTCACACATGTCATGTCTAAGATGATTTTCTTTTCTTAGCTCAATCACATTTGCGTCCCTGAAAGAAGTAAAAATCCGATAAAACATTATTATTATGAACATAAAGCCAAAAAGAAGTTAATTGTTATCAGGATCGTAATTAAACTAAAACTCTTCTTTATAGTTAACATTGTGGTTAGTAGATGCAAGAAATGTTATAACCAATCAAAGAAGATAGAAGTCGCTAATACGAAACGTATCCGCTATGATAAAATATTTTACTTTGGCACCATTGTTAAAATGTAAAGTTTTTCATGTTACAAATATGTTTTACGGCAAATAAAGTTGCGTATTGTTCGAGTGATGCGTGCCAACTCTGCCATCGACGGTGCCACCTATGTAAACTGTACCTACTATTTACCTGTACCTACATGAAATATTGCGATATTTTTGAGGAAAAACATTGCTATACGACAGGTCGTCGCGGTGTCGGTGTGTGTGCCGCCGCCCTGTCAGCGCGCTGCCGACCTGACTACACTGTCGAACGTGTTCTAGTTGCGCAAATAACTTTGTAAACTCGTCACCAGTACCTATTTTCGATTTTAGGGTCTATACACACACGCAATAACACGACAAAATTTCGCAACAGCAAAGTTGGTTTGAGTAGTATTAAATTACAAACATGTTCGTCGATATGTTGCTGCGACGTTATTCACGCGTTATCACGCCTGCGGCAGTTAACGATAGGTACTGTCGCTCGTGTGAGTTGAGACTTAGGTAAGTATTAGATCGGAGAGATCTCTGAGGCTCAGAACTGGCTCCATCATAACTAATCGTAGGAGCAAAATTTTATAGGGACTTGTTAAGCAATTGCGGCCGGCTGCCGGTTGGTATCGACTGATATCGCTAATACGTGGGCCGCTAAGGTAGCAACACTAACAGTCAAACAAACGACCGGAATTACAATTTAGACGGTACTTGTAATATCAGAAATCACAGACCCTTTTATGAAAGTAGCAAATGAGCATTACTGTTCGCTTAGTATCCAATGGACTAGCTCTACCCATCCTCTACAAGAACTGTGGATTGAAAACAAATTCACTGTTACAGCTGAAATTATTAAATTAATATTATTAGAACAGTATCTAACTTTCTTCTTAGTCTTTGCTTTTCCGTTATAGTCATTGTTAGTTTTGTACTTGTTAATTAAACGACTTAAAGGAATTTCTACAAGGAGCTTAACAAAATAACTAAAAAAAGTAATATCATCTCTAAAGTAAATACATATTTTATTGAGTGCTTTAATTAACTGGCATTTGGCTAAAGCATAAACGAACGCAAAGCCAATTAACCTATTAGTTTGATGGTTTGGTTACTTAATGTAACTCGTATCTTCTAAACAACAATGTAAAAATCAACTGTATTTTTCATCGTAACTGTTACTTACCACCTTCCATATAAAAGAACCAACGATTGAAACGGAGCCGAGTGGTTGTTAGTTTTGTTTCAGTTTTGCCTGTTAATGATCAAAGCGCGTGACTCCTAATGTCACACGCAAAAAGTTCAATTATTTGCTTTTAATGGGTTATTCATTGAACTTCATAATTATATATTTGAAATGTTCTAATTAATCTATTTAATTTTACACACAAAATGGCGTTATCAATAGATATATTTTAGTAGATGAGCTTTTGAATGTCATATAGATAACGAAGAGACAATTAAGACTCTTCCAAACAGAAGTTCTGAGGCAACAGACGGACATCAATACATACAAGTCAAAATATACCTTCCGTAGTGGAGTTAAAAGAAGGATCGAAATCATTTGATTGCATTTAAAGTGTCACATGAGAGATAAGATGGAGTAACGTTGAGCCGGGCACCTCGCAGCCTTACACTCGGTGCTCTATCGGTCAAAGCTCAACAACGTCATACGTCACTTACTTTACGAGTCACTTACTGAATAGCCGATGCTGATTAGTTTTATAGCTTACGATTACGACGATTATTTCACTCTCATAAACTTCTCCGCTTGAGATCAGGCTATAGAAAGCTTTATTTATTTAGTAAGTAAATAAATACCTGTGTTAACTATAATAAAAAATATATTTCAAAGTTAGATTAATAATACCATGATTAGGTACTGAGTGGATAACTTGAGGTCCCAGAGAGAGTTGTTGACAGAAATAGAGTTAATCGTGGACGAATTAAAAATACTGACGTTTCAAATTGACTTCAGAACCTTAAAGCGCGGTCGTTGTAGTCGTAGCTCGATCGTCAATCGTGTCGTAGGGAAGACAGGTTCGTCTGACACACGCGAGACAATGGGCAGACGCGTTATCATACCAGTGACAGGTATCATTTTAGAGTGATACATCGCTCCCATTTTTAAGCTATCACCTGTCAATGTATTGCCTATTATCACGTGATTGATACGAGACGAGGCTCGCTGGTAGAACGCGAGTGACAACGACGCACCGTCCGACTGGTGAACCTTGGTACAAATCTTGATAGCCGATTGGTGAACATTTTAGATATTTTACAAATGTTGACATTTCGGTGAAGCGAACCGATTATTATTCGAAGGACGTTGATATATCCTGTCATATTGTCATAGGTGAGCGATAAACGATCTACCTAATTCGAATGATATTACGCTGGGCATCGGCGTCTGCACGAAAAAAGTTAAAGGATAATCGTGTTAATTGGCTGGCATTGTGGCTTCACTATACTATCAATACCTCGTTACTTACTATTTGTCGTCTCCATTACACGATACAACATTTAACCTCAAAACTTCTTCTAAATTATTATTATGCTGTAGCAATTTGTTCGAGACATGTTATTCGTCGGCAGTGTGACATTATATGCTCGCGATTCAAACTGACAATCGGAAATCCTTTCCACCTGATCAGGTAAGGTAAGGTTAGATTTGAGCACCTGCAGCGCCCTCTACATTGAGGTTGCAGGTGCCCGCTACAGGTTTACAGGTGTGTCAGTGTTGGACGAAGGCCGCATTCGGAAGATTTTACCTACAAAACTACGAGTATATACAGTTTTACTTAACACGCAATGAAGGTGACTGAGATAAAACAGCTGCTTCTCAAAAATGACTTAAATATTTATTTCATTTATGTTACCTACATTCCATATCAACTTTATTTTTATAATACTTCTAGCTTCAAAGTAAGTGGTTTATTTATATGACATTTTGTTTATGATTTATCGATTGTTCATCAATCAATTGTTGAGTGATGGTTGATATACGAGTATCATGACTATACGGTTGTGATGGATCTCAAATTGTACTTACTACCAATATAGATCTAACATGAATAACTTTGATATGACAGTTAAAAATTATATAGATCCGTATTTTGTCATACTACTTAATTAAGTTCCCGATTGTTCACTGCTCACAAGATTAAGTCCCATTGCTCACACTGTCCCATTCCTCAAACCTTATTAATTAGGTACAGTAATCTTAGTACTATACTGGATAATACGTTTACTGAACCACGGTGATATTTAGCGGTCCCTGTGAGTTTGTAGTATTTTAATTTAGACACACACACATTGTAATTTTAACACAAACCTAGACGCCCGAGTATTAACGAGGACTACCTTGCCGATGCGTAGGTGGTACCAACAATTGCTGTAGTTTGTTTCAGTTCCACGTAAAGAAGCCGAATTAATTACAAAAGACATCCAACCACTAATTGCAGCCTACAGGCGGCGCTCCCTGCTTACGAAAGCACTGTAACGCCGGTAAAAAATTCATGAGTTTACCGGTTTGCTAACTTGTAAATACTCGCATTACTCATTCCGCTATGATTTAAACGTCAAAACAGTCAACTTAATAAGGGTTGGTGATCGCTATCAGTAATTAGAAGAGATTATGTAAAGCTAGAAACAATTTGCATATTGCAATACTTGCGACTTCGTTCGGTGTTTTACATCGGCTTATAATCTGTAGGATCTTCATCAGTTCTTATTGGCAGCTGTTGCTTACTAAAAATGGTACTAGGTGGGTCCTTGTTTACACGTTTCTGACAGCAATATAATTAACTTTATTTCAATTATATTATAGTCATACAGAAACTGAAAATCAACAATGTTCTAGAATTAAGTACGCTGCCTATTATTATTAACTTTTAATACACTAAGTAGGTAGTTTGTATAAGTTTCATACAAGATCCATGACAAGTATCAAATTTAATTTGAATATAAATAATTATAAAAACAAACTAATTATCTTGGCGGAGTCTGAAAAATTAATTATTTTACACGATTATCTGTGGGCACATAATTACTGGCGAGCAGGTACTAATTACACACGAAGTATTTTTTGCTGATGTCACGCTTCGAGAGCATTGATAACACGTTTGAGTTACAATCGCAAGATATTCAAATGAGGTCCGCCGCTTCTACGGTTAACTGGATATTACACTGGGATATTAAATGCGTTTGTATCACATACTAGATATTTATACAATATCTAGTGGTAATGATGTATTCGTAGCTCGGAGGCTTACTTCGATCTTAAGGCTGGCCAAAGGTGGAGCTTTGCATCCACCGATAGCTTGAAGTAGTTGGGTAACGCAATACACGAGCATCTTCTACAAGTCCGTCTAATGATCGTCTATAATAATCCATGACCATACTGAGTGACAAGGCACATAAAGTTGTAGATCTCAGTTTATCAGTAGATAACAATTGTTGTTTATGGAGATGGTGTCGACGCCATCTCAGCCACAAGATCTTCACCATTCCGCACTGAAGTAACTAATATCCTGAAAGTCCGAAAATGCTCTAGGGTCCCTTTCTCAGTAATGTATCATTAACGGATTGAAGCCTGTGAAATGTCGTAAAATTTAGAATGCTAGAAAATACTTTACTAGCTTTGTAGCTGACCAACCAAGTGGCTTAGTATTAGAACGTGCTCTTTCTGTGTCTAAATCTCGAAATGCTTTCTAAATACTAGTGTATGCGGATCTAATTCGACCGAGTCGTTAAAGCAATCTGATACATGTTTAATTAAAACTGCAGAAAATATTTAAGTTTCGTTTACGAGATGCGATGATAGAACTCGCCAAGTTTCTATGTCAACTTTATTATACCTACTTATTTACCGATCGTAAATTTTATACTTTATTCAAAATCTTAATGGCGGTCGTAAATACATAAGAATTTGATTCCCAAAAGGCATATCGTAGACAACCATTACAAAAATGGCTGCATGTCCATCGAGTGGAACTTTGATAGCAATCGTAAATATATTACTTTATGTCTGATTAAGTAATAGCGTATAACCATGTTAGTGTTTGCATCTCTCGCGTCGTATCGTTCTCAATTTAACATTTTAGAAGCTGCACTGCGAGTGAGATTTGACATTCCAGTTTTATCGTCACCATCTCAATCCATTAGGCAAAACCCACCATTATGGGTTTAGAACACATTGCTAAGATTTCTACTTCTAGAGGATTTATAGGTTTTCGTACGTTTATTGATAATCTTAGTAAGGATTCTGCATACTTAAAACCGCATTGGAGGGCATAGAATACAAATATAGGGTCTACGTATAATATCAATATTGTTTTACAAACCTTCATTTATAGTTTTCCATGACTTACCGCCAGTATTGTGTTTAATGTTTGTGAGTCACAGTAACTATTTCAAATTTTATGCTATTTTCTAAATGAAATGCGACATATTTAAACACCTGATTATTAACTCTTTGGTACTTCTCGAAGTATAGTTAAAGCTGTTGTGGACGGTCCAGCTACTGGAGAAATGGAATTTTTAATTAATTTTTCTTTCTTTGAATTTTATGTATATTAAAATGTATCTTATAATCTAAGTAGCTAATTGTGTTATACAATATCGTACAATATTAATAACTTTCGAATTCCAACTTTCTTTATTACATTATCTAACGGATCGGAGAAATGTGAGCGCCGAATGTTCTTATGAGAGGTATATTTAGCTAAACGCCATTAACTAGTCTATCTATTTCGCAAATAAAGATAAGGAACAGAAATCAGCTCGCAGTATGTAATGATGACAGAAAAAATATATCCGTAAAACAGTAGATAGATTGAATAAAACAATTTGCATAAATAACAGCTATATCGCGAAATAGTAACGTATCGTAGCATCGCAGCGTTTGGGAAGCGATGGCACTAAATAATTCAGAAATATCAGTGGCAATAAAATAGGGAGGCAAATCATGGAGCATCGATAATAAATCGCTGGTGTAAGCAATCGCACCTGACTGCGATTCGGTAAATTCATAGTTTATGAACCGCGGGGAGGGGAGTCGTAAAACATATTCGCGGAATTATGTATCCCTGGTGGGCCGTACGGGCGCGGGACCGGGGCCTACGAGGAGAGCGCAGAAGGACCGCTTCATGGTGAAACAAATGCATACTGGAAAATTATTATACGTATCAAAAAACCCAATAAAAGTAGACCGGTTTGAAATTGAGGCTCTTTCGAAGCAATTATAATTCCATGACATGCTAATATTGTCTCTGTATATTTTTTCAACAAGATTTTTGACTCTTATGAGAACGTACAGCCCCTTGTGACGCATGGATCCTAGGTTCGATTTCTGAGGCAAAAATTCATATTTGTTTAAATTCCTGATCTCGGTCTGGGTGCTCGTATTCCTATACAGGTAATCCTAGACTGATAGATTTTGTAGCGATAGCGATAAGCAAGCAACCAAATAGGTATTCGTTTGGACCAAAAATCTTGGATTAAGATTTAATTTCAGTAAGTTGAACAAAGTGGGTGTTCTATGATGTACTCCAGTCTATGTCGTAGTCAACAGCTCAATATTTGATGTGCTGCAAATCGATGCACGGCGGCGCCACGGCCCGGCAGTCTCCGGGAGTCGGCAGCCGGCAGTCAGGACCAGATACACGAGAGTAATCAGTATTTACGGACCAAAGACGCGATGTTTCTTCGTTGCGCACACCTCCCTCATTGACGTTGAAGACCTTTTCGATTTATAGACTTGCTCCGCTGCACTTCTTTCATATTTGATAGCCGTGCTATAATAGACGATTTTGGTATGAATTTGGGGAACAAAATTGGGTTCTTTTAGACAGGAATCTAAAAGTTTTACTTTTGTATAAACAGGTCTACAAAATTCGCTTCCTCTACAGTAGGTAATAAAGTAAATTAGCTACAGCACGTGATGTGTATGTAACATACATAAAACATAAACCAAACTTTAACATGAGTATGTTAGAGGACAATTTCGTTACACCCGAATTTATGAAAGTGTTCTTGCTCCAGTTTCATTGTATGACAGACCTTGAAAATATAAATTAGGAACAATCGTTTAACGAGACGTCACTTATATCAATGAGTAGGTATTTCTACGTACCTACTCTGGGCCTAAGACATTTATCGAAGTCGATAACTGAAGACTTGAATAGGTAATTATTCTATTTGTAGATATGCCTATTACGTATTAATGTTTAGGGCGTACAGTAATAACAAGGTATCATGCGATGGGAAACGCATTCCGTGCTCGCGATAATTAGATCAACGGTTCGTGTGGTGCGCAATTGTCTAAGTATCGCGAATTATCGATTAAGTTATGTAATTTCAGTAAAGATAATTCCAATCACAGTTGTACAAACTATTCGCTCATATTTTCGGTCTTCTGATTTGTTAAATTGCTTCTTAGACAATATTTGTTCCAGCAATTAAACCCACGACTCTTTGATTTAAAGGGTTATAGGACTAACAAATTCTCGTGATAGCAATTTTAAATTACCTTAAGTAGTTATAAATTTGATTTTAAATCGTTATTAATTAAACTTAAACCAATAATTAACTGGACTATAAATAAATAATGACGCTACATTTTCACAGCCCCATACTAGTATTCCCTGTGTCGTGAGAGCCGTTAACTATTTAAATGCACACACATTCAGACCTAGAACAGAAATTTAAACCCATGATTCTAATTTCTGCCTTGCTGGGAATCGAACCCAGGACTTTGTGAACAGCAGCTGGCGTCGTAACCATTGTGCTACGGGTGACCATAACAGTATATCTGTAAAGTGTTATAGCTAAGAAGTGAACATACTATAAAGTTAAATACCTTATTTCCTTAAGTTAATTTAAATTTCCTAACCAAAGTCGTCCGGACCTAATGAGGCAATGAGCGGCGCGGCTAGGGCACTCGTATTGCCGTGAGGAATTTCACACCGCGCCACAACACCGGCCGGGACAGCCAGTGCGCCCAGCGACACGGTTAGTGGATAGACGTCATAACCTACAACATCATTATAACGCCCTAATGAGTCACGGCCTGGTATATTTTGAGTCTATCAATCTGGTAAAAAGAAAGTGTCCATGTCTTCCCATGTAAGGGTATTTTTTAAACTCTTCATTGTCATTAAAAATAATATCTTCGATTTCTGTTGCCTTAGTTAATGCACTGAAACTCAAAATCCAATTTGATCTGTCACATACCAAGTAAATGCTCACGATGACACAGAACTTTTATAAAATGTTTCGCGAACACGAATTAAGAAGTTTCAGAATGTTGTTAAGCAAGATATATTATTTGTTTTAAGATAAATAAAGGTTAAATATTTAATGTCAATTGTTCACGTTAAAAGTGTAGAGGACAGTTAGCACGCTGTAACCTACACCTCCTAATTAACGCACGAAAACTGACTGTTTCTTTCCGGCCAGTGTTGGTGGATTGAGCCGTAATGTTATTACACGAGTTTAGTGCCTTCACGGCCCTTTAATAAGCCGACTCGTAAATTGTCGTCAACAGCAGATTCCGAATCACGAGTCAGTCATATTTTTTTTATATTTCACTTTCCACTTTTTATGCCGCGGCTGAAGAGTTGCGTATTGCACAAAATGGACTTCAAAAATTCGTAAATATGTAATAATGACGTTTGAAACTCGTGAAGCTCAATAGTACCTGTAAAAATAAGCAATTTTTGCAGAATTTAGTAAGCGTGAAATGGTTTTTATCAATTTTTGAGAATGAATCAAGATATAGGTACGTACTTTTTTGTAAGTTATATTTATTTGCTAATAATGTCACATTTACCGATACGCTTGTTGTAATAATGATGTCAAATATGGAGTAAAATTGATAAAAATCTATAAATTCTCACCTTACCTGGTGTTTATTAGTTTCAGGGTCGTAAAAACTTTTATGGAACATATACGGCGGTCCGCCGGCACACTCATTTAAGACCTTGTTAATAAATATATTCTCGTCATATTTTACGTAAACTCTCTTTACAATTATGTACCTAAATACGATATTATAGGGTGAAATATTGGTTAAGAAACGTTTAACCCTTTCAAAATGTTATTTCGTTCAATCTCAAACTGATATTATTGTCGCATAAATCAGCCGAGATGGCCGCGCAGCAAAAAGTGTGATGGAGTGCGCGGGCGCATGATCCTCCTACCTTTAATTAACCACAGATAAACAATCTTAATGAACAACTCATACTTTTTGTCAAGCTTCCTGCGGTTTTCGCGTGTTTCGTTAATTTTGATATTTATCTTATTTTTATTTCTCTTACATAATACTTGACCTTTGTAGCCTGTTAAATGCGGTGTGAGCATGTCGACTGCGGTAGGTTAGTGAGGAAAAAAGTGTAAGTTAACATAATTAGGAGTGATTAGTGGCGCCTTGAGTTATAATGTTATCGTTAGACAGATTGTATCGTTAGATACTGTGACGGTGTTTAGGGTAGTTTTTTAAACTTTAGTTAGTTCCTGTTGTGTCCTAAACTTAATTAAAAACTATATTTAAGATCATAATCTTATTGTTGGAATATCTGTGAATATAATTTGGTCGTGAATTACGTCGTTTACGCATAAATTTTGAAACATTCTCAGCTTCGGTGTATTTTAATAAAGTAACTTCTATTAAGTTGGTAAGTCTACAAACTAGGCGCAACCCTTCCGCGCGGCCAATAATGAAATCTGGGGTGTGAAATAAAAAGAAAAACTCTCTTAATTAAATTTTCTTTTGGGAAAATTTAATAAACGTAGGGCGAGCACATCGCCGCTCGGAAATTCTTAATTTATTTATTAGCGTCCGCACACAGGCCTGCGCCACCCGACGAGCTACGACTGAGGTACGCACCATACTTACAGTAAACTTTATACCTACTTAGAATCGATGACTATTGCCAGATTAATAATATAATTTAAAAGACTTTTTATTAAATTAATTTAAATAATTGTTTTAGACAGATGTTCTCTACCGATGTCGTCGTCGTCTATTCTACTCTATAGAGATGAGAAGGGGATTGGACATGTTAGTATTCTGTATGGTCTGTTGTTTATTTATTTAACCTTTTTTGACTACAACATAAGTATCACGGTACAAATGGCGAACTTAATGCTCAATGCATTCTCTACCAGCTAACCATTGGAATAAACAGAAACTCCACGAAAGGCCAGGAAAGTTTTTTCCTTCTGTATTATTTTAATATACATGTGTAAAATGGCATATTATCCCAAAATAGTAATAGTATCAGTTATATAATATTTGTCAGCAACAGAAAGTGAAAATGACACACAAGTTATTAAGTTAATAGTATGATGCCTATTAAATAAAAAAGGGCCGATTACAAAAAAAGGCAAGCGCTGGTTACCGAGCACTGGCAAACTTGAAAATCCATAGGAAAAAACTCCACAGGAACGCGGCCCATCCGAGTTCTAAAGATTTATAAATAAAATAATGAGGCAATTAACAATATTAAACTTTATTTAATAGGTATATAAGGAGCGAGATCAGTATTATATTATTATGACCGTCGAGTGTCGCAACCGAATGGTCGGCGGCTCCGTGTCAAATGTCACGGGAGAGTGGCAATTAAATAAATATATTAGTTTAATTGACGCCTATAATGAATGGCCAGCCTCAACCTAATTTTATAATTTACAAATGTTAAATCGTTATTCATGCCCGAGGTCTAAAATTTGCAATACGCTTCCTTTAATTCTTAATAGTTCCAAAAAATAGTTGAGAATTTTACTTAGAAAAGTACCTATGTGTCGCTTTTTGAAGGGTTAACATATTTTATAAGTCGTTTAAGAATCTCTCTCAGGTCTTATAAACGTAGACTTGGATTACATAAATAATGTTTTTGGTGCAACATTTTCGTCGTGTCATTAAAACAAAGCGCACCATACTCAGGTAGGTATAAACGTGAACTATGCGCATAAACACGCGAATGGCAAGCGATGTGCGGATAGACGGCGGACGATGCCGGTGCAGGGAGGGCAATATTTAAATAAACACTTAGCAACAATAAACGCGATAATGCCACTGCCGCGCCGCGCCGACCGCGCACGCCGTACCGCGCCCCGCTGTACCGACTGCAAAACAATACTCTAAACACTTCAAAATTTATTATCTGAGTAAATTTGTCACCACACGCCTTCCTTAAATAACTTGAAAATGGAGGTTGATTTTTTTATTTAACCTCTGACTAGGGGTGAACTGTGGAAACGAATACTACGTGTAGTATGTATCATAAATAATTCTGAAGCCCAAACCCTTGACTGGAACGCATTCGGTTCTTGCGGCAGTTATTACGGCAACTCGCTTTCTTAATTGAACATAAGTACGTCCAACGTTTTTGTCTTTATAATAATTGGACAGCGAAAAGATATATGGTCAATATCTGTATCCTGCAGCGCCGAGCAGTGAGTGCGAGCGTACTCTATCTACGTCAGATTGTTCATCAAAATGTACCGCAATTCGTAACGAAACGTAATTCTTCCACAAACTTTACTCGTAAAAATTTCTGTAATGGGCGCAAGACTCCAGAACTATATCGTTTTTGTTTGACTGGAGCACCTTAATTAGACATTTAACGAAGCCGCGACCGCTCGAGGGGCTACCGTAGAATTTTATAATCTCTGGAAATGTTTCTATTTTTTTTGTCAGTAACGCAAAAAGCGTTCGCGGTAGGAGCCATCGAGCCACGCCGGTAATTGCGGATACCTATATAATTACTGAAGAAACTATTATTATGATCCGTTCCGCCACGGTCGCCGCGGCCGCGAGCCGCGCGGGATGTCTTTCGCTGCGCACCGTACCCGTGAACCTTACTCCACGTATCATACTCTCATGAATAATGTATGGCGCTCCAAATAATATACGATTACAGCGAAGGAAAATGCACTTTCTTTGTCTCGCGATGTTCTCGGCCGCCCGAATTCGGGTAATGACCGCCTCCACCGCGACCGCCGCCTGAGATCTTTATAAAACACATCAAAATTAAGCAAGTGTGACGGTGGTCGGCGGACGGTGCTCGGCGGACGCACGAAAGCGTCGTTAATGATATAACTAGAAGAGAACGAATTAATTAATACCTTTGTTGAAAGAAATTTCACGAGAGTTAACAGCAATCACTTTACTCTACAACATTTGGATCACGTTGTTACAATGTAATAAGTCAACATTTTAGCACGTAAACTTATGTCAATAACTAAACAGAATAATACAGAGATGATATTAAATTAACTTCGAAAACAAACACGTTACGGCGGCACCCAATAAAACTTATTTGTTGGATACCTCATAAAGGCGAGAATGATTTCAAAGCAATCCACAACTGTACCATAATTGACGATTAACCTTGCAATAAATCAACATGATGATTTAGTGATGAAGCCAATATTTGCGAGCAACATGTCTACAGATTTCTAAAACTCATTGGTCTTCAGCGATCCTTAATTAGTGCATCCTGTTTCTTATCTCAGATAAGTAGTCACGCGGCACGTAGATAATGGTTTTAGAAATCGGCCGCGGTGGTGGTCATTGCCAGCTGCTACTGTAGTGCCTGGTAATGACTGCTCGACACGCCACCACACATACTGGTATATACCACCCTATTGATCCACACTGTCATAGTTTTACCATCAATACACTTAGGTACTAAAGCTTCAAATAAGAGTCAACTTAATAGGCGAACAATACGTGAGCCATTTAATAGGAAGAAACACAGCATACATCACGTAAACATTTGACATTAACGGTGGTTGCGGATTTTTTGTCTTTCCACAAAGCTTGTAAGGTCCTTGTTCATTTGTCAACGGTTCACGTTTGGCTGGCAAATACATTGATAATAAGGAAGCTCTAGACACTCAGAGTTACTAAGTGTTGGTCTAAAGATCAACTAATTAATCATAATGGATTCAACAACAAATTCAACCAAGGACTTCATCTGGTATCGTGCTGTCCAGTTCTCAAGAAACACAAAAAGTTGAGGTGCTGTCACACCGCAGCGAGTGTCGCGTGACGGAGCCGAGGCCGGGCAGGGCAGCGTCACGCCCAGTGTTTCTCATCATTACCATTCCGTGTCCCATTACACAAATAACTTAGAGAACAATAGGACAAGTGATTTGTGCAGGTTTTTTCGCGCCGTCGCTTTACTGGATGCACTGTTTTTTTGACGATTCGTTTTTAGAAACCATTAATCATCGTGTCCATGTCCGAGCAGTTAGATAACTTACGTAACGAGTTATGGTCACAATTAGTTTAATTAATAATTGGCTTAACAACTGCTCTCCTACTTTAAGGTCTTATCATGGTTTTGCATGGAAACCAAAATATAATCACCGATATGATTTTAAATCGCTTGTTTGCAAAATGTTAATAAATTTAAAATTTCACACTTTTTATTGTTAAACACTAACTGATAGTTTGCTAAAATTAGAACAACATCATCATCATCATTCCCTAAATCACCAGCGTGGCCTTACAAATTGACGTAGATATGTGGTTACTTAGTAATTAATGCCGTATTCCAATCTATGCTTTACAGAAAATGGGAGTATACTCATCTGCCTCGTGAAAGTAGGTAAGATTCAGTCCGCAGACAGCTTGCCATAACAGTTTTTTACGCAATTTTCTAGTCTGGATTGCCCGACAAACTAACGAGTGAATTCAAGTCTTAAGACCTTTAATAAGTCATTAGCTGCCGTTCATCCAAACGTTAAATTACTGAGAGAAAGTGTGTTATTATAACAAAAATCAGAAGCGGAACGAATCCTGTTATTGTAAGTACCAACTAAGAATTATTTTTTTTTCTAATCTTGTTCGTCATAGTTTTTAAAAAAGCTGTTTTGCGGGATAACTTTATTTCAATTGCGTACTGCTCTTAAAATCTCTTCGAAATAAACTTGTACGGAAATACACGCTTTTTTTGAATAAACAAATAGAAATACTTCTTCTGCAGATCTTTCTTATTTTACACCAACAATCTATAATATCTAAGTTTAAGATTTGTTTTCCTTTTTAATTAGCTTCAGTTTACAAGCAAACAGTACGCATCAAGAGACAAATACATCCAAAGGAATCGGAATGAAGTCCGGAGAAGGCCATAGACAATGGAGAGCCTCCTCAGGACGCCGGTGGAAGGGTCATTGTCTCCATTTGGTGGCGGACGTCGGAGCATCCCTAACAATAAACAAACAAAGCAGCGCTCGTCGTCATGCGGGTCACGCGCGACAGCCGCCGCGCCGACGCCGCCGGGTAGCGCGTGTGCGGGGGGCCTAACGCGTCTTTTTGTCACTTACATGGTGACAACAAAAAAAATACTCCTTTACATATTTCTATGGGACAAGTGACGGAGCTAATCAGGTAATTTAATGCGTCGTATAGCGTGTTAGGATGGGACTACATGGACTCTAATATCGTGCGTACATTTTAAAATAAACAAAAGTTTAAAGAGTTAGGTACGTCACCAAAATTGTTGTAGTCAAGGCATTTCATGCTATGCTAAGAAAACTGCTAAAAGAAAGGAACAATACTCCTCAATAATACTAGTAATATTCTACATACCAATCACCTATCAATAAGTAGATATGAAACGACAACAAATTACAAAATGCAAAACCGATTCTAACACCTTGTTTCAGTTAAATACTAGAAATCAAGATCGTGGGTGATACATCACAGCAGCCGCCACTGTGGCGAGCCGGCGACACTCGGCGAGAATATTTGCATTATACTTAGTTGCAAGACTTGCAAGTGATGGCTGTGACTAGACCTGGTCAACCTTACACTCCATTCGCTAGATTGTGTAACGTTTATGTCATATTTACATGTAGATCGCTTCCGCTATAATTACCAACCTTTCTATCCTTGTCATGACGTACTCGATATGTTTAATTCTATATCGGTTAGGACACAAGAAACCTTCGATTGTGGTTGCTTTTTGAGTTGCACCGTAACTCTTTAAGTTTCAAGTGACCATGTTTAGATTAAGGAATCGATTTGCGACAATCAAGATTTTAATTGAGTAATTATTGTTAGTGAAAATATCCCTCCCCCTGTAAATTTAACCACTCTGCTTTATTAGTATCGTAAGTTGAAATAAAAGCTAAATTACTTCTAGGTAAACGGTGACCACACTCGCCGTCTCTTAAAGACTTCAACCCGATCTGAACCCATCCGCGCCATATAAGCCCTGAACCCTAAAATAAAGATCCGAAGCCAATTGTTTATTAATATTCACTTCATCTTGTGGCAAGTTAAATAGCCGTGTATTTGTATTCATTATCCTCAGTGTGCCGGCAGCGGCGAGCGGCGAGCCGGTCTGTGTCCACAGTCCCCCCACTCACGACACGGTAAGGTAATAAGTACTAATTTATCGGAGAAGTCCCGACTTTGGAAACGAGCTATCTTAAGGGCTCTCATTGTTTGGATAACCCATAATTATGACACAGCAGATACCATATCGGAATGCTGTGGAAAGGGTTCAAATACCGGCTAAGCCAAAATTTTAATGATGATGAAGACTCCCATTGGGATTCCTAGTGCAGAGCTATAATTGCATAACGCTACTAATATATTTGTCGTATATTTATGTATTTATTATCCAAAGTATCTGTCTAAATCTAGTATAGACTGTATCTATGTCCAAGTCACTTGGTTACTTAAAACATAAGACAAGCTATTCCCCGCTGCCGGCCACGCGAGTAGTCCGCACGGTCATTGTATAAACCTAACACGAAAATACTTAATCCGAGCGAGCTAAATAGCAGTACTTAATCAATGGTGAATCTGAACATTAAGTCCCCCACGCAACCGATACGTATCGAATCAGAGTGACGTCTCATTCCTCCGATTTATTACTCGTATGCGGCGTAACCGCTTCTAATACTCCGGCGACCGTAGCTCAGACGAATCCCATAGTAAAATTCACGAATGCGAGCGGTACACCGAAACGTAGAACGAGTTTCAATTAGGCTGTGGTTGTTCGTAGTACAGCGGCCGCGTAGCGTGTACAGGCGGTGACGCAACATTTTGCATGGCGTTCGATTCCCGCGACGGCGATAAATCACGGCGTCCGACAAGCGAACAAAGCCGCGTAACGCGCCATGTCTTCGTGGATTTTGAGCGATTTCGGTTTATAACCATTTTTCATCCGCCGCCGCCATGAGCCGGAATTTTACGCTGATCACGAGCACTTTGTCCGGATTCAAATCGACGCACGATTCATCATGTTTAAGTCTTAATCGCTTGCGTCGCTGTGACGTCAATGACAATTCTTCAATTTCAATTTCAATTCTTATTTGTTTTGGTTCTTCAAATGTCATGTACTACATCTCTACCTACTCACTAAAAATAACATTTTAGTCAGGATAAACAACAATTTTACCACTATTTGTCCAGAACTTTTGGTAAATACATTTTGTTACTACTGCAACACTATAGTTGTGTAGAGTCAAAGTTCATTTATCTATCAAAATTAAGTCGCTTTTCTTAGGAAAAAAATACATAATTTATACTTAAATCACCAACACAAACGACGACCATGCAGGCACATAATGACAGAACTCCGCAATGGCTCTACCAATTTCCTACAGCAGCCGATTACATGAGCATCTGTAAAAACAAAAACGTTATCGTTACCTTTTTAATACAGGTAGACTTTTAAAAATAATATTAATTAGGTAATGAAATTAGCCTTATACATTGTAGTGTCAGGATGAATTTTCTCAATAATAACGAGCCCTATTCAGAAAGGTGCACGACAAACAAGGAGGCATAGCTGAAGCAGTACAGCAGAACTAAGTATAGAGTAATGTGTACAGAGTAATCTCTACGTATTACCTGCAGAGTAGCTGTACAGGCGTTGTCAGTATCAGCGGCAGTACAAAGGTGTCATAGCGTGACTGCGCCGGCGCAGCCTTGGCCGGGCTAATAGCTGATACTGCGTGATCGCAGGCTCAAGGCCCCTATGAGAGAGCTGGTACTCCTGACGTGTTGCTACGAGTACCTCATGTACTAGCAACAATCTGGGGCAACAGACGCGGCCGACGTCGGCTAGTAACAATAATCTAATGACTCCACTGACTTTAACTATTGTTTATTTTGATTTTCATAGTAAGGTATCTTCAGAGTAAACGTATCAGTTGTCGTATTAAAATGCATGTTCATTATAATTACGCAGTGACATAATATATTGCGCTATATTTGACTATGTTCGCTTTTTAGCAATTTTAAAAATATTAATGGTCAGAGACATAATTTAATCATAAGTGTTATTTTAATTAATACAAAAAAATATTGAAAAATAATGAGCTCCCACGATGTTTATATGTCGATAGAGTCATTTACGATTATTCACGATAAAAGTATTTTTATTTTTTAAATGTATAAAAATATTTACGAAATTAATATTCACTTCAATGTCAACTTTAACTTTAACTTAGATGCGTATTATTTATTTATGACTTAAATACATTAATTTTTACTTATAAATTTATAATTAGGTATAAATTAATTTACAACTAAAATAACTACGTGATTAATAGTCAGAAAAAATTAAAATGCTAAATTAAAAAAGGATTGCGTCGACGTTAGCTGTTAATAAAAACTTAATTTATACTGATTGGATATTTTACAGTCACTTTCAATTAATCAATGGGCCTAGAAAATAACATATTCCAGCGTGTGCATACATCACCGATCGAGCACGTATTTTTTCTTACCATAACTGTGCTTACTATTTATTCCAGCTGATCATATTTAGTACATAGAGCTTGTCAATCAACACAAGGACATGACTCACTCATAACTTTAATTGTAAGTGACGCTTAATCGATTTTGAATGATCAAAAATTTTGTGAAGTGACTTTACTGACCTATTTTGCATATTGTTGAATTTATAAAAACTTTAAAGCCTAGATTTAAAAAAAACTGAATATTCCTTGTAAGCTAGGTAGGTATTTCAAGCTCTATTGACGAATGTAGGACCGGTACAGTCGACGTCGTAAACTTGTTGCGTCCTTTTAATTGGGATTGTGTTCTCACGTGTTTTTATTGCTATATTACGGAGCCCATGTGGTCAGTTTTTCATTTGTGTGAGAAATTGACAACTTGTCTAATGTCCATGAATACAAAAGTTCATAGTTAAAAGTTTATAAATAAAAGTTAATTCTACAAAAAAAGAAAGCTTTAAACCCTAAGCATTTAAATTGAGTTCAAAATTTGGAGCACTTCAATGTTTTTTGTCATAATTTAACTAAACTAAAAAAATGAATAGCGATAGTACCTATATTTTATTCATCAATCAAATCAATTTTATTATGGTATTCATAGAGAATAAAGTGCAGTGATTACAAAAAACAAGTAACTACAGTTCGATGTTTTGCTTTATATAACAAACAATACTGATTATATTTATCTGAAAGTAAAAGATTATTAATTGTATAATTAAATCCATTCGCAAATATAAGAAACATTTTCAATTTACTCTGAATTTAATACTCGATATGCAAATGAATGTTAAATAACAAAAACTAGTTATGTAACCGTGGTTGTCGAACAAAAAACAGAAAGTGGTGTACTTGACAGCTTTGACAGCGCCGGGGCTGCGGAAAGAAAAACAATTTGCTAGCAAACGAACATCTCCATATAGGAAAATCAGCCAACCTCTCACTGCAAAAACTCTACCGTTCCGATATCTATATCCGTACACAATATAGCGAAATGGTAATTGCACTTCGATGCATTTTTTCCAACACCAGCTTTAACGTTTTTTGCGATTGCTCTGGTCCATCGCTTCAATTAAAATCGTCTAAATAAGTATAGGTCGGTATTAGCATAACGTAAACATGTTATATTGCCAAAAGAAAAAATGTTATTGTATGTACAAATATTTTAATAGTTGATTAATAGGGTTTTGACAGAGTTTTTAGTACGTATTTAAATATGAAATGCGTAGATTTACCGGAAATCGTTTAAAAACCATGTATTAAGCACGTGATGTGCATCTAAAACGAATGTAGCTTATCCTTTACCTATTTTATGTTTAAAAAGTCTGCGTGCGCATACAACACCAACCCAGTAAAAAGTTAAAGTGAATGTGTTAGTTTATAACCTATCATAATGTTGAGACGTTATCGATAAACGGTAACGCAAACACGGTGAGCCACGGTTAGTGCGCCGCGGAATAATTACCATTGTCAGTTAGTTAGCTTTAAATACGTATCTGCTTAAGCATTATTAACTCCATACAATGTTGCAAGCTATGTTAAGTAGTTACGCATGTACGTAGTATCGGATATGATTATTTATTTGGATGATAATTTGTTTGGTCTATTAAAATCATTTTTAAATTCTATTTTATGTTACACGATATATAAAATTAAACAATTATGTAAAGTTGACATTAATAAACTTGACGAATTTTTTTTTTTAATATTTAAATTTTTGTACAAATAAAAAAATGGTTACATATTTTAGTAACAACAAGCGTCGTGGAATTTATGGTAATGAGTGTACTTGCAGCAAAGCTTCAAACCAGTTTAACAATGAAGGGTGAGTCCACCCCGGACGGCACCGGGCAGCGCCGGTCTGCATCCCGGACAAGCTCCGTCAACAATACACTCAGATACATTCTATAACAATACAAATTGTATTTAGGTCAATTTCAACATCACATTTTATATCAGTAGTACTGTATCTATTGATAAAAAAGGTCGTAACAAACTTAGAAAAAATCACCCATTTCTTTAGACAAACAGACAATAAAAATCATCTTACCGATCACTGGACAAGAAAAAAACATGAGATGGTACTCGATAAATGTCGAGCCCCCCAGTCGATACAGCGTTGGGCCACTGACTCAAGCCAAAAAAATGGTAGTGACAAAATAAATTTTATATTTTTTATCATAATAATTACAACAACACATGAATCAATAGGTATTCGATAAAATAAAAAACTTCGCAATATTAAATAGTAATGGAATTTATGTAAATGAGTGTACTTGCTGTTAGTCGGCAAACCAGTTCTATTGATAGTAATAACAGGGGTGAGTTGCACCCCACACCCCGCACCCGGCACCCCTCGCTGGAGCCAGCGTCCGCCGCGGCTCTACACCCGGCTTTTAGGGCTCCATACTAAAAGAGAGCCCTATTATGAAGATGATGTCCGACTGTTTGTTTGGCCGTCCAGATAACCACTTAAATTGTAGGTACCTTAAAATTTTAATACAGCAATAATTCTTTTGTTCCTTTCTCAGTTTTGTCATCCTTTTCAAAAAAAAATATTCTGTAGAACTATACTTAATGTGATTGATATCGTAATATACGAGTAGGTACATGACCATAGTGTGGGTCTAAAGTCCATACCATCGAGGTGGTGACGGTAGAATGGACAGATGGATTCACGCCAATCGTTTTTTTGTGATGACGCTACACTTTGCCACATGTACTCGTAACAATAACAAAATTTTAAATTATATTTTCCACGTCACATTTCCATCAAGTGTTTCAATGTTATACTCTATACACTTAACTTTTCCAGTTAACGCGGACAATATCCGTGAAATGTAAAATTAATTCTCGTTCCACGTTATATTTCCACGTGGCGGCGGCACACTCGCTGTATTCGGCGACTATTGTTCTCGGTGAAACCCACCACTCATTGTGTGACCAAACCCGGCACAATACCACGGCCACCGACTACCACCACGGCCGTCCCACACCACATATAGCCGCTGGTATGTCTGCTGTTACCGACCGCCGCATTCGGCTGTTTCCACAACTTTTAAGGGAAATAGGTTAGAAGTCGATCCTTAAATACTTATAAAGAGTAAATCTGATGGTAAAAAGATGAAATAGTTACTTATTCTATACACTATACATAAGGTGTGCCGGTTTGAGGTACGCGGGAGCTATGTTTCAGTTCCATAATATGTTGAATGGATGGCATATGAACTTACGAGACTTCGGATTTAAAGTCATTTATTTTTACAAACAAAAAAATAAATTTCTTAAATCACTTGCAATGTGGTATATTTATACTGTCGTTTATCTGTGGAGCTGTAATATCTCAGCCACTGATCAAAATTAATCAAATACTTGTTCCTACATGACATAGACAGACGCTACACGTAACACGGTCAATGTAAATCGCAGGGTTTGTGTTAAAATAAAAAAATATTACGTCACAGTCGTCATCATCAGGGTGAACGAAGATTAATGGGACCCCGTGACATGAGCTTTGTCACACTAGAAACACTCGATCGAAAGTTCGCACCCAACAAGTATTAATCGCTTCCAATCAATCGTCGAGAGATCTCCGAACTGTACAAAAACCAGCAAGATCAGATCAGCTCGCGACACACGGCCGCGGCGGACATCGCGCGGTCATCAGTTATTCCGTTACGATACGCATACTCATGCAAAATTCGTCCTTGCGCCGAACGCCATATTAGCGCTCGCTAATTATTCAAATATATTCGGCTCGAGTTTACGAAACCAAAGTGTCTATTCAAATATTTTTTTTGAAAAGCGATCGAGCGGAAATGAAACTCGGTTCAGAAGTCAGGTGCGGCGTGCGCATGTGGAGTATGATCGTAGCCTTGTTTAAATACGATTGATTGTTACCACTTATACTTACGTATGAGACCTCATCTGATGATAATCATATTGACAGGTGTTTATTAGCCGCTAAAAACCCCGTACGAAGCTTTAAGTACTTCAATGTACAAACATATAAACCCAATCGTTAGCAATAGATCGCCATGTCATTGTCATCGAGCATAAAATATAGAGTGAGATCGATTCAATTATGCCTGCGCTTGTTAACCAGTAGTCTCATATCGTTGGAGTCGTATTTGTAACTTCGATTTGTAAGTTTCGATGATCCCAAGTTCCTAACATTCTCATTTGGAACACAAGTTTGCCTATAGTTATTCCCTTTACGACAGAAATAATAGAAGTGTAGATGACTCTACACACTTTAAAACCATATAAGCCCGCAGCTGTAGAAATTTTAATTATAATATTCCGTTCCTTCTGAAATACTAGATTTGAAATTTGATACATATAACATTTTGCATATTATGCCGCTCTCCGAGAGACGTTGATTGATTGATTGATTTATAACTTATTCAAAATAAAATTTACGGAATGAAAGTGAAAGTCCTATAATCGTTGATAGGCTTTCATTATAAATTATAGGTTCCAGTTAGTTTATGTTTCTGACCTTGCCACACATCACCACACATGTCATGTGGTGCACAAGTGTGTGTAACTTAAAATAGAATGGTGAAATAAAAGGAAGTTATCGCTATTTAATAACTTTAAAGATCTTAGTTAGTAAATAGTCAATAGTGACATTTTCCTTTTTCTCCATTATCGTGGAATATTTAACCTTTGACCTTTACTATTTAAACATAGAAAAAAATATCAGAGTTATAGCTAACTCCTGCGGACTGCAGACTACAATACAATACACCGTCATAATAAGCGTCACTAACAGTGTATTAAATGCGCGAGACGTGCTTGGCCATGCTCGTATTTCTGCGCTAATTCTTACGCTTTTTATAATAGCACTTAAGCCGATAATAGCGAAAAAACTGAAAGTAGAAGACTCCATTATCACGCTTATTGTTAAATATAAGTGAGCCGATTTAAATACCACAACACTATTCATACAATTTGAATCGATCTGCATAAATATGACGCGGAGGAGCCTTTCGGTGTCACCGTTATTTACGACAGTTTAAGATAAATTCTAGTGTGTCTCGTGATGTCGGGTATCGAAAATGATTTGTTTTAGGTAAATAGAGGATGAGATACCGTTGGCTATGAAGACGTCGTCGGCGCGGTCGCGGCGGCCATCTTTTTCCTCCCACGGCGGACGCCGCGCGTGCGTACGCGCCGCCGCGCCGCTCGCATTCAAATGCAAATCCCACATTACACCACTCGCTAAACACTCGACTCGGTTGCACTTAACACATGCAAATCGTTTATTGATAAACAAATAATGCTATTATAATTTTATTACGCATTGTAGCTCGTTCGCTGACCGCGCTTTTTACAGATGGCGCTAGCGACACTCCACATTTGAATATTTAATACGTTTTATATTGTGCGGTAGTTTGTTTGTGATGAAGCGGTGATATGACACTTCAGATGATATTCTTTCATTGATTTGCTTGTGAGTGCCGATTCGTGATCTATTGATACCTCTTAACGTTTACGATGTCGAGTAGGTGTATAAATAAGTACTCGTGTCTCTTTACATACTTAATACCTTCGAAAACGTAATATTATTCAGTGGTACCGATGACACGCGGCAAGGAATCGACACTGAAACTCGGCCCTCACAAACTGCGCAGCTTATCCCCGTTATTAGCTCAGATGTGACAAAAAATATTTTGACATGAAAATAATACGAGGACGATATAAATGTGACGGCACGTTTCACAGAGAGTTACGGATGTTAAGGCTCGTTAGCACAGCGGTTCAAGGCTGCCGAGTGTGGCTGACACGTCGCCGGCACATTTGCACAACTGCGGCGATTCTTCACAGCCACCCGTGATAGCAAACTACGTTTAGTTGGGTAACGTAACAATGATGGAAAATTCCTGTTTAATATGCTTACATTTTTTAACTGACACCCGTCAGTAATAGAGTAATTTACCTAAATCAATAGTAGACTTCGCGTTGCCCCTGTTTTGCCTAGTACAGTGACATGTAAGTGTAATCATCGGATGGTTACCACTAGACAGCCGCACCACGTGGTGGTAAATAAAAAAATAGATTTAAGAGTGTATCGAAACATAAAATGATAAAATAAATACGTGTATTTAAGCAATTTTCGTTATTCACCGAATGAAACATGATATATAATTAATTTTTAATAACTATTTTACAATTCAAAATCATCTGATCTCAGCCGTAAACGATGGAAGTAGTAACCTACCTATGGCGGTAAGACCGCACTCTCCGCCTAGACCGGTGTCGTTACTTTTTTATTTACATTACATTCATTTGCAAAGTCATTTAATTATTTAGAGATTTCTGTGTAGTTTAAATATGCTCTTTATGGACTTTCTCCTTATTAAGATACTAAAAAAGATGGTATCGTAATGTTTTCAAGGGTGATGTAGTGAAACAGTTTAAGTGGTTTTCCGCGTAGTTAAATAGTACTGAAATGCACTGTTAAAATTTAATTTAAAATTCACTATTTTTTAAACAGTAAAACGCAGACTTAATAGGAAAGTAACAAATATTATAGATGTAATAATCATACAAGATTTCTTCGCGACTCCTCACCGGTAAGGAGGAATTTCGGCTCTAGATAAGTATCTACCTATTCCCGATAGCCATAACGCTGCAAAAAATTGGATTTAATCAAATATAACTGAATTAAATGAAGCGCATACTTTAACACTTGTAACCGTGGAGCGCCCCCTGCCGACTGTTTTTGTACCGTTTAAAGAATAGCTCATCAGCCGCAGCCGAAGCCGCGAGTGACGCGTCGCCAGTGCGGAGGGCCGTAATGTGATTACTGTAACTGGATTTGCGGAGTGAGGGCGCCACCGGACTTGTGGGTGCTGACGTGGCTAGTGCTGCTAAGATACAGACGACCGATTGAAACAAAAGAACCCGACTGAAAAAAAAAAATTGAGGAGAAGAAAAATTAAACTATACCCATGGCTTATGTCTCCGTATGGCCAGTCGTATAACAAACGCCTGTTACTCATACCCTGCGTCGCGTCATATTATTATCTCCTGTGTCGCGGATAGTGTGGATAGATTAAATTGACACATAATTTTCACAACCTAAAGAC
>LGAG01000381.1:210676-230179 GCA_001278395.1 Lerema accius
AACTGGTGTCGTTACTTTTTTATTTACATTACATTCATTTGCAAAGTCATTTAATTATTTAGAGACTTCTTTGTAGTTTAAATATGCTCTTTATGGACTTTCTCCTTATTAAGATAATAAAAAAGATGGTATCGTAATGTTTTCAAGGGTGATGTAGTGAAACTGTTTAAAGTGGTTTTCTGCGAAGTTAAATAGTACTGAAATGCACCGTTAAAATTTAATTTAAAATTCACTATTTTTTAAACATTAAAACGCAGGCTTAATGGAAAAGTAACAAATATTATAGATGTAATAATCATGCAAGATTTCTTCACGACTCCTCACCAGGAAGGACAAATTCGGCTCTAGATAAGTACCTATTCCTGGTTGCCAAAACGCTCCAAAAAATTGGGCTTAATCAAATTCAACTGAATTAAATGAAGCGCAGACTTTAACACTTGTAACCGTGGAGCGCCCCCTGCCGACTGTTTTTTGTACCGTTTAAAGAATAGCTCATCAGCCGCAGCCGAAGCCGCGAGTGACGCGTCGCCAGTGCGGAGGGCCGTAATGTGATTACTATAACTGGATTTGCGGAGTGAGGGCGCCACCGGACTTGTGGGTGCTGACGTGGCTAGTGCTGCTAAGATACAGACGACAGATAGAAACAAAAGAACCCGACTGAAAAAAAAAATTGAGGAGAAGAAAAATTAAACTATACCCATGGCTTATGTCTCCGTATGGCTAGTCGTGTAACAAACGCCTGTTACTCATACCCTGCGTCGCGTCATATTATTATCTCCTGTGTCGCGGATAGTGTGGATAGATTAAATTGACACATAATTTTCACAACCTAAAGACTAATGTAACATAACGATCTGTACTACTCGGGAATTGCCTGGCATTTCTCAGGGATTTTCACTTCTATCTGCACATTTAGATTTTTCGATGATCCTCACCCTTATTTATAGACTAATAGCCCTACAATTTTTAACATGAAAAATATATGTTTTGTATTTTTTCGACTCCTCATTGTGAAATAAACCTCCGGCGGACACCAGCCGGCGTCCACTCAATCAGACCGGTGGTTTCCCCAACAGTTGTCATACCACTGTTTATTGACTGTCAAGTCGCGGGTGGTCTCCGGTAGTTCTGTAACAGAGCCGGAACAACTCCACCGCCCACTCTACATACTTCCAATAACAACATCGACTAACCGTATAATGAATGACAAAGTTTTGCTTCCGTGTGTCTGAGTGGCGGGCGGGGCGCGGGCCCAATGTCTACTGTAGGCATTGAAAAAGGTTGTTGTGTTCATAGTTCTAATATTTCATAGCACTTTATAACCATGCTTACTTAGGGTTTCTGTTAAACTGCGTCCGCTGCAGTATACATATTGTATGACTACCATCCTACCTGATTTTTAATTACGATTCTACTCGAAATCGGTGAAGCGCGAAGCGATTAGGTAAAGCTCTCTAGGCTTGAATACCTACATTAGGTATACTACTTCATCGATCTGAGTAATCTACTTCATCGATCTGATATAAGTAACGGTCCCAATTTGATCATCTAAAAGTTCGTATCGCTCCTCGTTTAAGTGTCAATACCTACTGTCTATCGTTCTCTCAATCTAAGAAATCATTTAAAATGATATGGTATTATTCCAGAAGCAACGTTTCATTTAAGTTCATTGTACATTTGATTACCGAGTCCGCGATACAATACACCCTAAAGTAACAACTTTTCAGATTTGTCCGCAGTTGAAGCGAGGCGGGGAGGTCCCCTCGCCGACACAAGAGTCTATTAATTACGACCACTAAATCATCTTTTCCCGTCCGCGATCCGTTTAGCGCCTGCCTCTAATTAATTGATTCGATTAGCGTTGTTGTGGCGGTACTAACACTGGACCTCACACGTATTTTACTGCATTTTTGGCCGTTTTGGGGCGGCTAAATATACTGTTCGTAACCCCATTCCAGCGTATCAAAGTTGTTATAAACGGTAAAGGCAACTTTGAGAGACCTATATTTTACTAATGTTATTATAAGGACATTATTGAGACAGTCGCCAAAATACGTCATTTAGTTTGTAGGGTTCTAAGAGCCTAGTATTTCGTGTTGTATCTATCAGATGTTACATCTGCGTGATCACATCGACGTGAGATTTCACGTCGAATACACTTACAATTTTTGCCTTAACTACCTACTTCATATTGAAGTTTGTTCTAATACAAAATAAATAGCCATTAAAAAACGTCTGATAAACTTTACGATTATCAACATGTTTCAATAAGTACTTCAACATAAACACATCAACAACCGTCAATACGAGGATGGAATAAAAAGAAACACCATTCGTTACGAGCGACAGACCCGATAGCTCGCCACTCGCCACTAGCACCAGAGACCAGGGCCACAAGTCTGCTAAGTTACAAGTTCTTCAATTGACTCTCAGTTGTGTCTCGGTGGAATAGTTTAACCCATTTGCGATTTTGATAATTCATTTAAGGTAATGTGTAGATTGTTACAGAATATAACATTTTCATTATGGTCATTAAATCTCAATCGAATCTCACTAGAATCGTAATAGGAAACTCTTAGTAAAGTTAGTAGAATCGAGCCCAGGCCGACGTGTTATTTTTTGCTGCAAAACCTACTGCAGTAGAACCGACTATTGTTCAAAATGTGTGCGTAAATAAATGATGGGCACGCGATGTCGAACACAGTAATTATGACTATTGCTTACTGGCACTTTATTAATTTACACTTGCCAGGCCGCGGCCTGCGTGACGGGCGGTAGCGGGTAGCGGGCTCCGGGTAACGTCGATACTAATGTTACTTACTGTTTAGGAGCAGCAACTTCAGAAGTAATTTTCATGATTGTCTTAATTTTGAGTGAGACATACTTTCGAGAACGAGTAATATTAATGTTATTAAAAAAAAATACTAATTACAATCCAAAAAAAAAACAACTTAAAACAGGGAAGCAAAAGTAAAAACAATTATTTTGGGTACCCAAATTTATTTATAAATAATAATTTAAAAAATCGGCGATGCTTTTGATTTGATATTATCTACTCGTCTTCAAATCTGTTAAGCCTTCTTATCAAATTAAGCGGTGAGAATGATGGTCGTAGCACGTTATCCCGCGGTCATCACGCCACCGTGACCGCAACCTTATCTGCCCATCCTATTATCCAGTCCACTGAAACAACACAAATTATTTCTTTTACACATAAACTTGCTCAATACAAAATATTTCCATCGCGTTATGGCAACTTTACGAGCTTCTCTCACAAGCCAGCGACCGCCGTGGGTGGCTGCGATTAGCAGGCAATCGCTCAAATATTATTTACGTATGTAGTTTTTAACTACTTTATAATAAGTTGCTTAAGAAAGACGACGACATATTTTTGCAAAGTTGGAAGAGTTAGTTCCTTTATCAATTCGCTTTTAACCGCCTCATTATTGTTAACTGAAATGGTATCTGTGACTGGTATGTGTGGTGGTGACCACTACTGTTCACACTTCACTTCTTTACTATTATAGTATTATGACCATGTATCTACTGGTTACCATTGTAACTATTTCAAAGTAGATATATAATAAGATAAACTCGTGAGATGATCGAGACACTGCAGGCGTGATCTACAGGGCAAGCACCAAAGGTAGAATCATCGTTTATGAAGTTTAATATAGTTCACTAATCATTAGTAGAAATAGTTACAATTTCTAGTCAATGGTTCAATCATAGTAACCTATTAAATTAGAAAACAAGATATTGAATCGGCGACGCTCGTGCCCCTATATAATTCAACTAACCATGAACTTATAGCTATGAACAAAGCTACCAAGAACGGCAGAGGGACTCCGGGTAACAGCTACGGCGCGGCTGTCAATGACATCCTCGACTTTAATATGAGTTTTATTAAACTTCGCTACTACAATTTCGGTTTTGTAAAACTACCCACACAGTAACCGCGGACCTTGTACGTTGGATATGTCGAACCGCCTCGTCCAATCATCCTAACACACAGGAACCAACGATGAAAACTCAACCTTACTGTTTTGATATTACGGTTGAAGTTTAATCGTAGTGCTGTACCGTGTATGACAAGGGTGTTTTCCAAATATTTTGGAGTGCGGTAACATCTGCTTTTATTTACGTTTCGGCTGAAAGCGACACAATGGGTGCGGTGAATCGTACACGGCCACAATGGAAGGTGGCCAAAACCACATTGGCCCAAATCTTATAATTTTTCATCAAAATAATCAACTCTCATTACAAAATAAACCAAACAGTTACGATAAAAATGGCCCATAGGGGGTAATTTGATAATCAATGCCAATGCGAGCCATCAATATCCTTCCGTAATAGAGGTCCACGTAATTGGACCTTTTACTCTGTAAATGTAGGTATATTATACAATTATGTTACTACGTTCATCCTAACTCATGGTCACATACAAAAACATCGTTCCCATGTCCACGCAACACTAAAGTTCCTAACTTTTTTATAGCCATCTCCGGGGCGGAACCATTCCATATAAACGACACATTATGTTAGTTCGTTGCCGATGAAAACTAATGGATTCCCTGGCTGCCATAAACGCCGTGGTAAACTCAGCAATATAACTTGAACTTTAGCTAACTGAAACCGGAATAGTAAACATCGCAAATTTTACGTCTTTTATCTCGAACTCCATCTGAAAATATTGTAGTTTTTTTTGCACACAACGAGCACACCTGATAGTTAGTGATAACCACCGTCCATGGACTACCGAGAGTATCACCAACGCGTTGCCGGCCAGAAGAAACAAATGGTCCCTTCTTGAAGGACCCCCAAGCCATGGCATTGTTGGAACCCTGATGGAATTAGAAATGACGTGAGATTCGGAGTGTGGAAGAAAGTTCTGAACTTATAGGTATCTCTCTTATCAAGTATTTAACTCTAGCTAGGGATATGATGAATTCTGAGGTACGCAGATTTTCTCGTCATAAATCTCCTCACATTTAAGTTATACAATCAGTTCTTAATTAGGAGCTTCTAACATAACTTCCAGAAACCAGATTCTTTTTATCCTGGGTCATTTCTAACTTTTACAGTATCAGCAAGCAGTAATTCCTCGCATTGATTCAGTAGCAACCTTTAAATAGTGAAATGGCTACAAATTTGTCAAGCATGCTTACCAATATAATTCGATGGTGGAATAACAACATTTGTCGGTAATGGCCCATCGCTTTGCAGTATTGATGGCATCTTTACAACTAATTGTGTGGGGTCGCCATATGCCACGGTTTGACTCCCGATGCTGGTCGAGTGGTGACTCTGTGGCGGATAACGCGCATTTTAATTGTTCTATTAGCCGTAACTGGGGTCAATGGTGTTTGCGGTGATTTGTAGTTTATAGATGACAAACGATAGTCATTTGTAAGGATATTAGTCCTTGTTACTAGGTGTCTTATATCCACTCATGCTTTGCATCTATAAGGTGAATCTGTGGATGTAATTTCTGATGAATACCTTAGGCTTAAAGGTTGCCCATTGATTATCATTTTCAAAAAGCTCTAACACATTATTCCTAGACGAAATGAACAAGGATCTATAAGGTGAATCTGTGGATGTAATTTCTGATGAATACCTTAGACTTAAAAGTTACCTATTGATATCATTTGCAAAAAGCTCTAACACATTACTAATTCCAGTCGAAATGAACAAGGAGTTACCAATTATACTTCTAACTACAGACAAGTCAACTATACCTAAAAGTTTCTAATGTAATATCTATCTCATCGTACCTTAGACATGTGTGCAGTCCTGGCTGTACTGACACACGGCGGCGCTCACAGCTGACTTACGGCTCGCGCTAATCGAAGATCATTATCACGTTGATTTGATCAGAAACGTGATTAAAAACGATTTACACGCCGCTTTCGTACTCCTGAAGTAATTGTAAAGACAGTTGTGGTTACCTTCCTTCCTAATTATAAGTCTATGGTAAATATTAATTAGTAGTTTAACTCATCAACGACTGCTTATTTATTAAATGAAAATATAACAGTTGATCTGGTTTGACTTGGTCTATAGTGTAAAGGTAAAAATATTTTTGTTGATATATTCTGACTCTGGTTTTGGGTTATTTGTACACAATACAAGTTAAGTGATACTCTGTTTTCAGATAGTCAGATGTGTATGAATACCCTCTTATCTTCATCCGAAAATGTTTACAAATTCATTCAAAATTAGAACTCGCATAATACAACCGATAAATCTCCAAACGAAACATAAATCATTCATATATTAAAACGCTTCCAAGAGACGTCAAACAAATAATAAAAGCATCGATACAACAACAGCGACACCACAATGACTGTCACAAAGGATTGGCCGATTTGTAGAAGATTATTGTGCATATATAAATGGAGCCAAACGAGCGCGTCTGAAAAGACGACTCACTTTTTTATCCGTACAGTAAAAAACACAATCCGTATCGAGCATTGTGATGAGCGGAGACGGCGATAAGGGCCGCCATCGCGAGTTACCCCGCGACGCCGCCGCCGCCCTCGCTCGCATTAACATAATATGATATCTGGCAGATGCGTCGCGTCTACCGTCCGACTTTTACTTTTCCACCTCAACTTTCACCTCGACAACAGTCATTTACATGTTTTAGGATTCGACGCCGCACACGTGTCCGCTAGACGAGATCGGATCGATCTTCCTGCGCGATTGTGCCGCACAAAGCGCAACAAAAAGTGCGTGGGCGCAGCGCATTGTGGCCGCTAAATGCGCTCGAGGACTCCTTTGTCCATTGTGTGCCCCGAGGGTGGCACTGTGACACATTTATTTCAGCCGAGTTTTTTACGCCCATTGTATTGGAAATTAGACATCGGCGCGGAGTTCACGATACGCGATACGATCGCTGCCCTCCGAGCGCATCCTCCGTCCCGCGCGACCCGACCCATTGTCGTCGTCTCTCCTTACAACGGACTTTTCTAAACAGGATCCTAGCGTAATTCTAAACGTGCGTCTTATTGAAATCAAACAGGTTAGCTTTCCATTTCTATGAGAGCTAAAAATGCGTTAGAGATGCGAGCACGAGGGGTGCGATGCGCGATCGGATAATTGATCGAAATGTGGACCGTTAGAGGCCGCGGCCGCGCTGCTCCTATCAGCTGATTATACGCATTCCTTTCATCTCGCGCGTGATGAATGACGCGCGAGCGGGGATTTGAAAGGGCGGTCAGCGCTAGAGATCACAAAACGCGTCTCAGGGCTGGTTTTATAGTGTTCGACCGTTTTATCGATGGCCGGAGAGGCAGCATCCGGTTCTGCGTAATCTCCACAATGAGCCTCTATGCGATCGGCCGTTCGGTCACAAACTAGTTTGGGCGACGTTTCCCTAGCTCCACGATGTCGGGATGGTGCATAGTAATCGAATTCTTTTATGGCGACAATCATGTTTATCGAACGGTCACTTTTTACGCGTAACGGTAACGCGCAGCGTCCGACGGCCCGCGAGGTTCCCATACTCACCATCTGCCGGGTGTACAAATAGTGATTTTCTTACACGCTACGCATAGAATAATTACACATAGAAGGATAGTCTTCATACAAATGCCATTTCTAAAATGAGGCACAAAACCGATTCACGCACACATTGACAACTACGTACTTACGCTCGGCGACACGCACACAATCACAAGTGTCAGTTTGCCAGGTGTAGTGCAATTACCCGAAATCGGGGAAATAATTCGGCGGCTCATAACCGTTTTCAAGAATATTAATTTTTTACTTATTTATACTAAGTAATTTTATAGGAAGTTTTTAATGTATGATAACTGCTTATGCTTTAAAAAAAAATCTCGAAGTGAAACGAGGGCTGGTCCACTAGTTTTATATCTAAATTAGCTTTCGGCCTGCGACTTCGCCCCCATGGAATTCGGTTATATCGCGCGACACGGTTTCTTTCAAACTTTCATCCCCTATTTCAACCTCTTCTCCCTTTTTTGCGATAAAAAGTATCCTATGTCCGCTCCCAAGTTCAGTTCTATCTTCGTACCGTATTTCAACAAAATCGGTTCAGTGGTTTTGGCGTGAAAGCCTAACAGACAGACAGACAAACGAACAGACAGACAGAGTTACTTTCGCATTTATAATATTATTAGGGAAGTAGGAATTAAGTTCTATCAATGAATAAAAATGTTCGTTTATACTTTCTTAACTTTAAAGTAAAACAATCAGGTACCTACAGTAATCATCAAATCACATCTACATTAAAAAACGTAAATAATATTTTTTATTATTTAATGAGTCGAGGCATTAAAATCAGTGGGAAAATATTTTCACTGCACACTTGCAACACTGAGCATTGAAACGGAACGATTCTATTTATACGTAATTAAATACGACATACTGTAAAATATTAAAAACTTAGCTGTGCAAAATGTTATTATTACACTTCTTTTGCTTTTCACATGTGTTGTGACAAAATTAAATTGCACAAATCGTCATAATTATTTTATTTTCGGGAGATGCGTTCGGTGTGAGTTGACATTTGACACTACGGAGCGGCGCGTTGTTTGGAGCCATTTCTGGCTCCAAATTGGTTGCTTAAAATGACCGCGCGGACTTCGTTTCTATAGTGTAATTATTCTAAGACGCTACGTCTATTGAGATATTCAATGATCTTGTCATTTTATTATCGGTCGTGTACTCTAGCACCTGCCTCCGTCTTCAGAGTTGACAGACGTGCGGTTATCTTGTCTACATACCTACATACATACGTTACACTTCGCCAAGTTTCTAAACATAATCCGTAAAAAGCTAAAAAGACAAATCAACAGCGCTAGTGAATGAAATAGTAAAGTAATGTTACTAAATTAGTTGTTTAAAATATTTGCAGTAAAATGGAATGCAACTACCGTAACCTTCAAATTCAGGACAATAATTATATTAAATACGCTACCTTAGAATCAATGTTTTTAGAGTCGATACTTCAAGAGTGGCCTAACCTAATGGATTGATCACTTTTGTTATAAATTCAACGACAAATATCATACTCCATTCAAGATTAGTTGGGAGGTTGGTGATCCATCTAAGTATCTTTAGTTTTAAATCTGAAATTGTTTTCAAAATAGATTAAAAACTGCGATCTAATAACTGTTGGTACTCTAGAACTTAATGTGCCAAGGCAAGAGCTTTGGCAAGCATAGAAGCGCTCAGGAATGATTACTAAATTATTGGCACCAGAGATCACCCATCCTTCTAACAATAGCTTTATATAGGAAAACTCTTTAAGTGTGTAAGTACTTGTAATCTTGCTAAACACTTTGCCGTTATTTATATCAAATAAAATTTCTTTTTTTACGCCCAAACCTTTCCAATATATTTGGATCCATTCGCGCACGCCGGCCCACAGCCAAAGCACACGCCAGGATTTAATTTACAACTTATAATACCAATAAGTAAATTATGATCTGTCATATTTTACGTCCCATAATTCAAGGTGAATGGCGCTTTCTACAATTTTCGTTTTAATAAGTTTAGTCAAGGTTGCGAGTCAGCACAGAAGCCGCCGCACCGCGCCCCGCGCCCCGCGCCGCGCCGCAATGCGTGGACGTCGTATTTTCGGTGAACATTCGAATGTAAACTAGAAGCTGCTATAAACTAAATAATTTACATAAAACTAGTAACGGATCTCACGAGAACCAGTCCACGGTATTATTAATGCCCGTGAACTATTAGAAAATCGCTAAGACTCGCCACACCGACCGTCCGGTCATGTCGCTCTTTGTAACGTATCTTTTTATGATAATTTCATTCCCATCAAACTGACCGCTCGAAACACATAGACGACGGCGAATACTTTACTAATTTACATAAACTCGTGGGGAATAAAATTTTACACGTTTTTTAACATTCCACGGTATAGATGCGCCGGTCGCCGCGCTGCAGCCTCTAATGCGGCGAGTTGCTCAACTTTAAGCGACCAGCAATTTAAGAGATAAATAAAAAGCGATAGATATACAGCCTCATAAGAATTTACAACGTCTCGCGTTCACTACACTCATTACCGAACTCGTGAAGATACTCGACGGCCTATTGCGTTATCCGAGTATCCTCATCCGATTTTAATAACATAAATCCACTAACACGCTCGCGAGCTTCGTTTTGGAATATGTGTAAGATATCGCGTTACCATTGTGACGTGCGCGGGACATTATCTGCGCAGGAGCATCATTCCCAAGATTCCGTTAGTTCCCATAAGCGCCGCATCCCTTTACCGAGTCAAGTGATGAGCGCACACAATGCGGCTCAGCTGCCACCGGGCGAGATCTACGAGTGACGCCACAAACAAATATCAACCCTATCGATAAAGTTATCAGACTCACTTTACTTCAGACACTCATATACGACTAAAATCTTGAACCCTATAAAATTTAGACTCAATTCCCAACCACTATGATTTCATCTTCGTTAACCATTTACTATCGTTATCGTTCGCAATAGATAACAAAGAGCTCAGTGATCTGTAACTAGTTTAGAGAATGAAAGATGCCACGGACCAGAGGGCGAATTGGCAGTTACCAACGAAAATGTCTTAACAAATTGCTTCAAATCAAAAATTCTGTGATAGGCGGTCAAAACTTACTTCACTAATTAGTATGTAACAAGAACCGATACAGAGATAGTATATTACAACCCGAAACTTGGTGAGGACAATTGCAAAAATGTTAATTTATGCAAAGGGGAAGTGGCTGCTAAAAAAGTTCAAATAAAGATTATCCACCTGAGAGGCGCATGCGCCGGATCGTTCGCAATAGAAGCGGCAGGCGCAGGTATCTCGTCCGCTGTCACTCTTACGAATTAATTATCCGCGCGGCGAGCGGCACGCGCGCACAAAAGGGACAACGGACTCCGCTCACTTTTTTCCGTTTCATGCATCGCAATTTACATTTTAACTGTTTTCGGTGTATCGCGTTTAGCGTTAGACGTTATGGCAGGTCGTTGCGATATTTCTCGAGAAACGCAATTACCGATCGTGACTTGTTTTATTTAGAGGGTGACAAAATGCAACGGCGACAAAGACGGTGGCTGACCGTTTTTTCGATAATTAGTGAGCGTTCATCGGAAACATCAGCTTCCCTTCAACTCCCTGCGACTGAATGGATCGACCAGGGATTCAGCTAAAAAACATAGCACCTGAATAAAAGGTAATTATAGTTTCATAAGGCCCGGCGCACAATGGGTGGAACAATTGCGACGAGCGCCGAGCGACGCGCGGGGCGGTCGCGACGTGCTAATTAGCGGATTTTCTCACCTTCCGTAAAGATTATTTTTTGCGGAGTCGTGTTAGTGATGTTTTGTTAACACGAGGGATTTTTTTCACTAGTTTTTTTATTATCATCCCCGCAATGTTGCACTGATGTTTTGGTAGCTGTTTGGGCTCGTTTAGTTAACGAACCGCAGAAGAAATATTCTCCAAATATGAGAACATTTAATGAGTATTTTACGTTTAGTACTCATTGCAACATAATATACACATTGATTTTATTTTCTGTTGAACTGCAGGTTTTCCTAAGATATCTTATTTTGAATTTGTCTTTCAGGAGAAGTAGGTAAATAATTATTTTTACTCGAGTACACGATTCTGAAAACCGTTTCTATTTGTAATTTCTATTTGTAATCGAAGCATAAATTGTGCTGGGTAAAATAAAAGTAGGTAGGTACCTACTTATGACCGATAACACTTCAGTGACGTCGTATAATGCTGATTCCTACATCTGATAGTCGTTGTGTGTCCCACCGACATGTTTGCCCGACAACCGAACACCGACTATCCGACTACCGCCGACCCGACACCGACTGCGTACCGCAAGCGCCGGGCGGTTACCGTTCGGTAAATAGGTACTTACTGCTTTGTTGGCTCATAATGACTACTTACAACACAATAAAAGTCACTGTTCCGGACAAAAAGAAAGTATCGCCTTATGTAAATTACGAAGCTGAAATGTGTATTATGTTTTCTTTTTAAACTTTGGACGTATTATTTGAAGTTTGTTAGATCTAAGGACCAAAAGGAATGCCTAAAAAGTATAATGTCAAAGTTGTCGATTGCACTACACCTGTTTCAATTATGTAGGTACCTACCTATTGTTGTCGTTAAACTATAACAAAACCATTGAATCTAGGCATCTATTTTAAAAAGTCGTTTGACTCTATCATCCAGGTTAATTCTAACGACTACTGGATTTTACCAATACTATTTCATTATCAACAAAAGACCAGCAGAAGATACTATTTGTAAAAATGTTTTTTGTGATAAAGAAACTTGTATTAATTGGTAACAACTGCTTATACCGACACCTTAATTGTAACAGATGACGCAACAAAACTTGTGTGAATAAAATTTTTCCACGTTAATCATTTTTCTATACGCGACAAACATGTGGAAGGTACCTATCGCATTGTGAAAACAACAATGGTTGGTGACGTCACGGGTAGCGGAGGCCGCCACCTTTGCTCCCAACCTCGACTCCGTGCTCCATGCCACAATATAAAGCTTTTTCACTATGTTATTTCAAGAAATACACTACCTACTTACTCATTTTTTAGGTACATTTAAAATGTTTATTGTTTATTGTATGTATTTGTAACAAACTATTAGAAGACATTCTTTTAATCCCCCAACACAAAATTTGAGGTAGAATTAGATTTATATTTTCTCAACTCTACACTTTAAACAGTCGTAGAAATAATTTATACACAGCAATTACAGATCTCTCTCTGATCAAACGGATGAAAGTAAAATTTTAAACTTGTAAAGATCTTGGAGCCCGATAAAGATTTGAAAAAAGTTTGGATTGAATTATTGTTTAGATATGTCACCAGACAATGAATGGCAGCGAGCTGTATTGAATCCAGGCGGATGAGCATAATGCAGTGCTCTCACCTACTATGTACTGGCATTATGAGCGCGATCGGTTGTTTTTTACATCTGTCCCCAATATCGGAGTGGCGTTATTTAGTCCCCGGAGCCTGTCAGCCCGACAATGGCGGAGGCGGCCCGCGGGAAACCGACCCGACAAAATTAAAACCGGATTTCCAAAATCCCGTTCGGTCGCATTCGAAAGAAGCTCTGTTTTCGATTTCTATTCGATTGTTTGTTTTTTCGATCCATTGTTGGGTTCGGCGCGACACGCGCGCCATTTTTGCGCAGTCTATGCCATTGTGTTGCAATGACATGTGACGGACGAGACGGCTGCCCCCGGCCTCCCCGGCCTCCCCGCGCCGCCGCGGCCGCTCGTGTGAGGTCAACTATTTTAAAAGACAACCACCGGTCGTTAGGGAAACTCGGAAAAAACGTCTCGTCAGTTGCTCACCTCGAATCACGACACTGTCGTTCACAGGAACCACCAGTTACACTTTGTCAACATTTTTAGGTGAGTTGAACTTTCCTAATCTAAGAATGTTAATCATGAGAAAAATTCCATTTACTTATAAAAGAAGTTCAAGAAAATCGTAGTAACTAGAAATTAAGACAAGAATATTTAAATCTCGTTGACAGTTCCAAACTCAATATTTATCTTTTCAGTAGTAAAAATAGCAGCAGGTGAGTGAAATCGAAGAATTGACTAATAAACAACTGATTTGAGATTCCAGCGATCCGCTAAGCTGTTGGATAAAACGGTCAGATTTAAGATTAAATGCGGACCAATTGTATCGATGAAGAAAATTAGTGTTCCAAGGTTGCCAACGTGGCGTCGGCCACGAGCCGACAGCGTTGCCCCGGAGCCCCGCAGCCGCGGAGGATAAACAACGGGATTCCTGTTATCATATTGGACGCCTTCGTCTAAATTAGTTTTTGTGCGAGGAGCGCGCGGTCAACCATCGCTCCGAGCAACACTCGACTCTTGAGGTCTCACCCCTTTTCTTACCTGCTCCCATCCTTGCGCCGCACTCTTTGTTATTACCCTCTCATTCATTCAGCTGACAATAGGATTGAGGTTTGATTAACCGAAATACCCTTGTATCTACAGTCTATAGAATTTCAATTAAACAAAAAGACTGCATACTAACTTAAAGAACACGTATTCGTTTAATTAAATTTGTCAATCTATAAGAAAGTACTAGAGTATTGATTTAGCTCCGAAGGTCTATTTTAGCGATTAGGAATATGAATAATTTAGATAGTCTTAGTTTGTAATTTGACTTATAGGTACTGAAGTAGGTAGAAACTGTGTTGTCCACTTCACTTTAACAATAAAAGTAAGCTTTTAGTCGTCTATAAAGAAGATAATGTAACTTGACTTGTCATTACCCCTCGTATTTGATAATAGCAGCCATTAGTCAGTCAGAGAGACGAGACATTTTATTGATAACTAGTTAGGAGGTGCAATAATTGCGCAGTGAATGCTGAAGGCCGTTATATTGTCAAACTGCGAGCGATCGTTTTAGAAGACAAAAAGCGCGCGCTCCTGCTCGTCCAACGCGCCAATTATGCGCTGCGCACGCGCCTCCAAAAAAACTACCACCGGCCCATCGCAAGCATTTTTTAAAGCCCCGGCTTAAATAATAATGCAGTAACACGCGAGAGTATCCGCAAAATGCGATCCGCGAATTTCGTTTCCAAATTCCTCGATCCCGGCGTCGGGTTCATTTTTTGCCACCACTATTGTCTGTTTATCTCCCGATTTGTGTTTCTGTGTAGACGAACGGTCTTAGCGTTTTGTTTTCCCTTTCGTTTCGATAGAGGAGCGAACGATAGTAACGGGTTTAATTGGTTAGTGCGGGACACCGCGGCCCCGACACGGTCAACGTACAGGAATGCAAAATCAACTGTCTGCGGACGAGCCGTAGCCGGCAGGATTTTTAATAATGCGGCCGTACGACTATAATAAAGTGGCCGAAGTTTTTTGTGGGCGCGCTCGATTAGCCCCTCCCGGCGATCCGAGGTCGCGTACCCCGGCCCTATCATTACTAAAAACGATCCTAATAATATAATAGTCCTGTCACAGGCATAAGAAAAAGTTCTTAAAGGACAATTTTCGTGAGAGTTAATAGGCGATGAAATTTGGCAGGCGTTTAAAGAATTATTCTAAAGGATGTTAACGATTTTGTCGTTTATTTATAGGAACGGCCGATTATGTGGCCGCTCCGTTTTACTGCCTTTTTTATCGTTGGTGTTAATAGCGGAAGTTAATCTACAGGTTAGATCTGTAAGGTTGCTTACCTCGGGCACCTTAACCCAATTTATTCTTATTTTATGTACTGGTAAACAAATTAAGCGCCGAACGTTGATGACCCGAAGACCTCGTAGCGACACCAAATTATCATGAATAGTGATGACAAAAATAAATAACGAACAATGTTGAACAACAACTATTTAAATCTAAGTATTTACGTCATATTATTCAATGTATCAAATAACACAATTTATCCCTCAGGTAAAGGTAGATATAAAACAGAAGCTTACAATATAAAACATAATGTTGCAACAATCAAATAAAAGAGTTATGACAAAGAGAATAAAAGCCAAATTGTTTTAAAGCTTAACAGAACCTTGTATTATTGGAGGAGAAGAAAGTCTGAAACGTCTCGATTCATACGTCGATAATGCAGCTTTACCACATTACATGACACGTCGTCTCTCATCTCCTTCCAGGTTACTTAAGCAACTATAAACAGACACGAAGACTTTACGATAGCTGATTGAAATAAAATTAAATTTGCCTTTAATTGCAACTAACAGTATAAAATACAGCTTGCGCAGTGAGATGCGCTGGCTGCACGCTGGACAGGGAAGCCGCCGTCATCGAGCCAAGTGGCACATTTATATTGTTCATTACGGACCTGAGGTGAGAGATACTGGCGCTGTAGCCGCCGCGGGGGGCAGAGCCCTAGGGCTGGTACTTCAAGAAACACCACTTAGTCATAAACCTGTAATCCAAATAGCAGGAAGTGTGTATGCTAGTTCATGCCAAAATCAGAGCAGGTTTAATCCCGTTCTACAATGATTTTAGAAGCTTCGGTTATTCTTGGAAATTTGTCAGGAAGTAATAAGTTATAAAGGAATCCTAAGTTATAAGGGGAAGGATAGATTAAACTTTGCGACATTGTAACCTACCTGGCTTAGAAATCTAATAACGAATTTACAGTCAAAACAAATTGTTGAAATTTTGGCAATGACAACTATCGTAAATATAGTTATCGTAAATTGTAAATGGCGGCTAACACGATGGATAGTGGATATGCAATAAACGCGTAGATCGTGGTTATCATTAGGAAACCTGGCATGACGGAATCTTTAGACAACTACATATTATTTAGACTTGACTTGGAACACGTTATAAAACAGAGCAAGCTAAAAATGGTCGCGCTGGTTTTGGATATTATTTTTAGTAAAAAGTCTAGAGCAGAGGAGGGTCGTGTCAGTGTTCAGCGGTTGGAGCAAATGGCACATTTATATTGTTCATTACGGAGCCCCGAAGGTGAGAGATGTTGGCGCTGTCGCCACCACGGGGGGCGAAGTCCTAGGGTTGGCGCCGCGTCTCAACTACCTTCGTGTACCTTCATAAACTGGTTACGACTTTATTATTTTGAGCTGTATTCTTTTTATCCTATACAATTCTGTAATCGTATTTATTAGATTCGTCTTAATCCGATCACATGAAGAAGCTTTGCTTTTTCGATAATTTGTACTGACATTACTAATTTTGCTGATTGCTTTATTTTATTGTAATAAGATCTCTGAGAACTAGCCCAAAAAATCAATATCTCAGTTCTCAAAATCCACATGAGAGTTCTTTAATTACCTACTCACTATTTGTTCTAGAGAGTACTGGCATAGGTTATGTGCAGCCCTGGAGTAGAGCGCCGGCAGGGGGCGCCGCACGTCCGAGCGCGTTGATTTGTGCGCGGACTCCCGCGGACTGTATTTGTACAGCGCCCACGCGCGGCGACACCGCCTCACCCTCGCTCCTGTCAATCTTCCACCGTCGTCCACTTGGACCTGTTCCGTCACGACAACCGGCTGCTGTTTCATTAACAGTACGGCTGGATATAAACAGATGTTTTGAAAAAATCTGTGAGATTCTTTTTACATATTCCTATGATTTACAGCACCTACTAGATATCACGATTTAATTATGTATCTAACAAAATTGTTGTGGTAAAAGTCCAGTTAAGACGAATATGACTATGAAGAGATTTGTTGCGAAGATTGTCTTAAGATAATTTAAACTACTAATACAGGTTAGTTATTAGTCGTGTGAGATAAAGTGATCCGAGGTATGTACATGGGGCCTGAGAAAAGCGCAGATAGATAAGATATTTTGTCGTCAACGGATACCAGTATGTCTCAAACCCGTTCTGGTTTTCACGTCGCTGGCTCAAAACGTTATGTGTCGTCGATACCAACAGTTAAATTGAATTCTCTGACATATTTTATTTACGCGGTGCGTACTTTATATCGGTTGTACGCAATACTCTACAAGCTGAATATCTCTCTTGTATCGTTTACGAACAGTATCTACGACTGCGGCTATGAATTCTGTTGCTCGGCTGTATTTATGTCAGCCAACGTTACTTTATTATTAAAATGTTATCCTGTGATTTATTGTTACGCATAAAGTTTTTCTGCGCTTTGTTAAGAGCAGCCACATAAATCGTTGGCTGAGTTTGTCAGTTATAGATTTTGATTTAGGTGTTTAGCGTAAACGTGTGTCGATTCATCGATATCGGCTCGGCGAGACTCCGCGAGAGAGCGGTGTGGGTTTCGTGGACGTATCGATTAAACTTATTAATTAATAACTCGACATTCTGTGAGATATGTTTGCGAGAATGGCATCGGCATCGCGAGTGAAAACGTCGGCTCCGATCTCACCTGGCGCAGCGTCGCTCGGATATCTTGGACGACGGCGTATTTTCCAATCTAAACGAGCCGAAATTAGAAGGCTAAGACAACTTCCAAACCGGTCAACATAAAATTGGAAACCAACTGTAGTCTCCGAGTTGCGCAAGAGCCGATTTACCAGTTTGGCGCGGGCTCGCCTGCGTGGGATCTATGGGTCTCGGTGCGCGCGCGCCGATACGGCGCAAGCCCCGCGCCTCGCGCCGTCGCTTACGACCTTTCACCCGCTGCGACAAATTTATTTAGACTGTCACTTTATAGCCGCGGATTAAGAATCTCGTTGACATAAATGATTATGTGTATAGTACTTAAAATATGACCACTCACTGTAACATTAAACACCTCGTCCGCGTCCGTTCGGATTGCGAAAGGCAGGAGGAACTCGACTATCGCTCCGTCTCGTCGACTGCACTAGATGTATGAGCGTTCTAGTAATTTGAACAAATTACTGGTGCATTTATTTGTAAGGACGTCGCGGCTGCGCGCCGGCGACTGCGACGGCGAACCGCGATAAATGTCCTTCGCCGATTCCTAATTAGATATCCTGCATGAATTTGCTCCGTTCGAGATTTTCGCTCCTGCGATGGGTACGGCATGAGTTCGTATTTAGTTTTATGGCCGTTACTGTTATGCGAATCCAGAAGCCGCGTATCTCGATGGCGTGTAATGTGTTTACGGCATCGCTATTTCTAACGTCCATTAAGAACCCGGGCGCGTTCTCGAAAATTAACGCTTCATCGGCTAATTGTAGCAATTCGCTCCGTCACGTGAAATAATCGTTTACTTTACATTTTATATCGACGCGTACGGTACACGACTCCATTCCGGATTCGGCGAGATGGCATAGCCGTCCAGTAAATCATGATTATAGGCTATTCAATAAGATTTTTCACAACAGCCTTTCATTTAATTCGTCGGAGATGCCTCATTCGACGCACCATTAACATATGTCTTAAATCGTCCGCACCATAAGTGACTTTATTTGTAGTAAAATATTTTTATGTTATTCGATGGCCCAAGATTACTTGTTTCGGGACATTATCTTCCCTCAAATCGTTTGCTGTGCGATTTATTTCCGGCTGAGGTCGAGCAGCGTTCGATCGAGTCGCCGCGGCCAGGTGCCGGCGCTCGAACCCGGGACCTCCGCCCGACGCCGCACCGTGTAATCGGCCGAGTCTAATAAGTGCCCGGAAAAAATATCGTGACCACAATTACGTTTTATATTATAAACCGTGAAAGGGTGGCCGTCTCGCTCCGATATTGATGGTGTATATTTATCACGGACAATTTGGGAACACCTGCTGTTACCGGGGACGAGCGGTATCTGTCAAATTAATACTATTTCTCGGGTTCGGGCTTATAGATCGCAGGCGACGGCCTCGCCTAATGTTTTATTTGCTCTGCGGTCGCCCGCGCCGGCCGAATGCCTTCGGAAATATTTTCATTAACCTCTTTATGATTTGTTTATGTTCGTCGAGAAAAAACTCCGTCTGTTTTTTCTCCGTAGATAGACATCTTTTGTTTTTTATGGACTATTTGACGCTACTTTTCTTGCCCTTATTTGTGGAAGAATATACTTACTTAATTAAAAAAGCGTGGCTCGCACGGAT
>LGAG01000381.1:230485-250719 GCA_001278395.1 Lerema accius
GTGTTAGGATAAAGATCTTTAGGTATCTTTAACAATTAGGACATAAAAAAACACGTTACGAGTACTGTAAACAAATAATAAAAATTCATAACGAGAAGTAGAACGTTATCACAGTGTTTAAATTTATTGAGGTCATTCTCTGATCTCTGTACAGTTTCCTTGCTCTCGCGGCGGCTAGTCACACTAGATGTGCCGAATGTTGCCAATCTGACTTACTGACAGGTGATATAAATGAATGTAGTCGGGAAAGAACATTGAAATGTAATTAATGGAAGTGCCACCGACCGCCGGCCGCCGCACTGGACTCCGCTGTCTGCCGGTGTTGATCGGGGACGAGGCCGCTCCACACATCTGTTTACACAACACAACAACCATTTATTATTAATATAACACTCAGAGAGATTTACAGTAACGTAGATTAGCAAATATATTACTTATTTGAATCAGTTCTTTACACACATTTCTAGTGGTGACCGGTCTGGTAAAAGAGATTTTGTGTCGATAAGATACTACTGGTGTAGGAAGTGCTCATGCACGAGTCCTCACATGGCTGTATTTAATCACATTTGTTGCTAAAATAACCAATCACCGTTTAGGTATACCTACTTAACTTTGAAGTGTAGTGACCTGTTAATTGAAAAATTACAAATTTAAATGTCTTCCATTTTGACGAAGCAGACATGGCAAAAGTAATTGAACTACAAATTAATCAAATATCTTTAGTAGGTACCTTCTTTACTTCGTACATCCCTGTAAATTATTCTTGAAATTTTGAAGCGTCTTGCTCCCCGCCGTCGAAGACATAAATTCTGAGTCGTTAATTTGTTTGTGATCTGAATTCAATAAATCTTTCGTAGTATCGGCCATTCAGGACGGTAGTTGGTGCGTATCGCAAGACGCGCACGCTTAGACGTAACGCGAAAGCGCGTGCTTCGGCTCCCGTAATGCTGTCGACGCAGTCCGTACCTCTTTCATAAAATGTCTTATGAAATTCTATTCCCTCACATTACTTAGTGAACCACGCAACATTAACTTCATGCAGCTTGAAAAGCTGACGTCTACTGTTTCGTGTAAACAGTTCAGGGTAGAGATAGTTACCTACTCGTACTTTTATAATCGATTATAGTGTTACGAAATCTGAAATTGCTGTAGATATGAGGTGAGTCATACGATAATTTCAATATTTAATAATTGTTTTCCTATCTTCCACTAGATTGTTGCAGCTGCCTTGTTCGAGATTCCCCGGTGTGTGTCAGTCGCAGTAAGTTATTAATATAAAATGACCGTAACCACATACCACGCCCTCTTGAAGCCCTAGAATATAATGAATGAATACAAAACCTGTCAATTTTTAATAACCGCATTGTCTTCATCGTAATTGGACAGCGTCGTACGCGAAAGTGGCAGATGTGTGGCGTCGCGGCAGGTGAGTGTGGTCATTGCAGCTCGTGACGCACTGGCCGCAGCCGCAACGGCCGCAGTTATCATTCTTGCAACAGCTCGACTGGACCCAACAGCCGCAGCAGTCGCACCAGCCGCAATAGCCGCAGTACCTCCAAGTGGGTTGCTGTAACAACTTTTTGTAAACGATAAGTTACCAATTTTTTGATTATTAATAATAAATTGATTTTCAATTTTTAATGTTAAATTAGGTACGTCACTGCCCCGCACTCTACTAATTGACATTGGCGTCATAAAAACAATTTTAGTTTAAGTTTCAAGATAATAATATTGTCGACTAACTAATAGATGCATAACGCATAAAACACATAATTGTACACTGTATTAACAGCGTAGTATGATCTATGAAATAAAAGGTACCTACCTACATATTATTATGGCAAATAATAAAATAATAAAAAGTTCATTAATTCAGTTAAAATCTCAAGGATAGCGACGCGTCTGTTACCGTCAAGCAAAATCGTTCCTAATGTAAACGCCTGGGGCATAATGACAGCAAATAAGAGCTATTACCAGTCGGTAAAGAATTTGAGACTTTTTGGTTGTTGTTCGAATTATGTTTAATATATAAAATACTTAAGCGTGAGGTCTGCACGCGCCGCGCCCGCGGCGGCCGCCCGGATCACTCACGAGGGCCTGCTGCACCATCTAATAGGATCAACCTGTCACTCACATGGTGTGCTGAGAGAATTTAGAGAATTCCGAAGTTCTTTCACAAAAGTGAAGTAATGATCCTGCTAGTTAAAGAAGTAGATTTGTAATTTCCTTCTTTCTTTCTTCGTTGGCAACGTTACCACGCCGGATTAAAGGATCGTTTCAATTCCCAACGGGGACGATTTTTATGCTGAATTTTAATTTCTGTTCTTGGGCTGGGTGTATGTTTGTGTGTTTCTGTGTCGTCCATGGCACCAACAACAACACCACAAAGAATCCTAGTAAGTGGCTATGAGGATATAGCATTGTTTTTTTATTTTTGTTTAAGGGAGGCCGTTGGTATTACCGATGTCTATGAGCGACGTCAACCACTTACCTACCTCCATGCGACGCTTCACGTCTGTCGATTATTTCCATAAAAAAGGGAATTGCTATTCATGAATGTGTCAATAGGCTGTTAATACTAAGTTAGTGTGGATGCCCATCTTGGTCCTACATGTCCTAGATTCTAGTGGCGCCACGATCATTGGGTGGCTATAGTAAAAGAATACTCATAAGGAGTACTAACCAAAAGTGCTAAAGGACAAATACGTATTTATATCGTCCAATTACCAGTAAACTTGCAGCCTTCACAATCAAACCAATTATCAAACCTCTTTAAGAAACCAGGCGTCAATAAAAATTTCCATCATACCATTTCACAGAACCTCTGGCAACTCTATACAACTCCAATCACACAATCTGTCTTTAGCTCGTTCTGCATGAGGCCTCTGTTCCAGAACGAGAGTGTCCAGGTATGTCCCATGCAGTCCCGCAGCGTACCGCGTGTGTGTGTGTGTGTGTGTGTGTGTGCTGAGCGCAATCAATATTGGTTATTGATGGCCGCGGGCGCGCCGCGATTTATGGCAGCTATTAATATCGCCTACCGACTTCACTTGCACTGCCGACGCTGTGAGCTCAGTAGCTCGTGGTGTCCATAACCACTTCATACTTTAACAAACAACGAATCAGTCTAAGTTTCGACAATATCGAGCTGTGAGTCAAACCTTGTGTGTGTAAAGTAGTAGGTATAGAAGATTTAGCAATATGAAGTATATCGATAGTGTGGATACCATTTCCTAAACCACCCAATGGATTAACTAAAATTGTATTGCTGGCTTAAACCGGGAATCGAACCCGGACCCGCGCTACAGACAATGTGCCGGACGTCACCCGGCAACGGAAGCAGTTTATTTTATTTTCCGAGCACTAAATAAAGGTGCTCCCCTTGACATTGCAATGTTAGGACTGTTGATAAATGTAATACAACTTCACGTCTCTGAACGTTAGAAGGCTCAGTGGTGGAAATATATAGGCAACTGACGACGGCTCCGGATTCAAATTCAAATAATAAAATGCTTGCAGCCTCACAGTAGGATTCCCAGTATTATTGGTGCCATATAGGTAATTGTGTTCTAAGTCAGTAGCACACAACAAATAATCACCCGGGAATCGAACCCGGAACCTCTCGCTCTGCAGCCACCAGTTTGGTATGTGAATGTGTTGTAATATTTGAAGTGAGATTGCAGTGTCGATGAACAGTCGACATGATTAATGGCAGATGTTAATTGAATTCATATAAAAACAGTTGGAATGATTTGGTGTTGCCTCTCATAAAATGACTACAATTTACATTTAGTACTATGTTACTATTACTTTCAATACCTACTGGCTTTACATATAGGTACAAGTGTTTGTGTCATTTAAAACAGGTGTAGGAAATGTTAATAAAAATGCCAAAATTATTTAAAAATATATTCATATTATCACACTGAAATAAGACACAATAACATCGCATAGTAAATAAAATAATAATTAAGTAGTAAAAGTATAATTATAACCGTAAATTATTAAAAAAATATCTTACAATAATAATAACGATTTACATATTTTCCTACAACTTTAATACCTAACAACAAAAGAAGAGAAAAATAAGGAAAATGAATATAAACATTCAATGTGTTTGTGACTACGACATACAGAAACAAAATTATTACAAACATATAAACGTTAGAAACGATGCGACATGTTTCTCGTATCCCACATGCTCTGTTGTCGCGTTAAGTCTAATAAATCGATTCCCGCACTAAACGAGATTGGCACACAAACATTATCAAATACAGTCGCGATCGGCGACTGACGCTACAAATTATGACCGACAATAGGCTGCGGCTGTCGCGCGACACCGCGACAGTCAGTCGACGTGCGACAGTTGTCGCCGGCCGCCATTATCGTGTCGTCGGAAGCGCAGGAACCCTCCTCGATATTAAATGCATATTTATTTATGGCCTCTATTTTTCTTGAAGGAGCAGTATACCTACTCGTATTTATAAACGGCTGTAGTCTATTCGTTTAGCGCTGATTGTATCGGAGTTATCTTCGCTGCGACCGGTTGCATGATTTGTTGTCGTTACATTGAATACTAGCGACCCGCCCCGGCCTCGCACGGGTCCAATTAATATATTATTGATGTTTTTGAAATAAAATATAGTCTATATTACTCACTGACACATAGCATTATATATCTAGTAGTCATTTCGAAGATTACCTCAAATACCCAACGGTATACAATTATCTCTTTATACTATTAACACAGTTATAACTAGTAACTATAAAATCTTAACTAAGATTGCACTGACAGTTATTGAACGTTTTACAGCACACGTTATTCAGTCTGCATATTCAGTTGTGGTATTCAAAGCTAGGTTTAACTGACTAATAATTCGAACCGGAGGAAGAGATTGGCTCCTATCAGCGTAGACCGAGTCTAGTCTTAGTAAGACAGACTGGATAACGCGTGGTATTATTAAACGTAAACTAAGTCTGATGTCTCAAATCCCATGAAATCTTCAGTAATGAAAAAAGTGACAAAGAAGACTTCTACTTTGAGTTCTATTTTCACTCGTCGTTTTGAAGTGCAACCGAGCAATACCAGTTACTTTTGATACAGAACAGTGACTATACTAACTTTTGTCAGTTATAGGAACTTCCAGCACTTGTGATGATCACAATCCGTGCCCTGCAGGGGCTGGTAATATTCTGCCAGGTGCAAAACAAGCACATCGCCGTCGGCCGCGCTAATAGCGATTACTGTCGACTGTCTGCCGCCGGTATCTTAATCGGCTAATTGAAACTAAAGAGTTTTTAAGTAGTGTTAATCTTTATCCATACGTCAGACGGTCGGAGACACTCGGAATGGGTTAATACAGTTTTTCTTGTATAATTACTGACCGGTATCGACATTAACATAGCTCATCCATGCTCACGATAAGCCCACTTACCGTCTTACTCGCATTTTGTTTTGCTTGATAAACTAAATGTATTAATTACTATTTTCAATAACATTTACAATTCTCTATACGTTTGGTTTTTATAGCTACATTTTTTAAGCTTAGTTTGATATTGAAATACATATCTAAAACGTTACATATTGGTAATACGGTGACATTCAGAGTTGAAATAATGAAAAAAAAATATTTAAAAAAATACTCGTATGAAATGCTATTCCCCGCTATGCGCATAAATCGCCCGTTTAGTTCTAAAAGTGTTGTGTCTCGGACACGACATAAAGTCAGTTGTCTACCGACAGCCATAAACAAAGCGTCCGATAGATTTATTCGCGGCGGAGTGCGGTGTGTCCGCCGTCCGCTATCGCTCCGGAAGCGGCCGATTACCAGCCGCAAACGGACGATAAAACAAAATTGTCACCGTAAAAAGGGACGCGTATGTAAAAATTAAACGCCGTGAAGGAAACCTTATCGGAGTGATCGACGCACGATCGCGATCGCATCGGTCTGCACCTGCCTTTATGCGTGCCTGTAATTACAACGTGCGTAGCTTAATGACACGGCTCGCTGGCGCATGCGTGAAGGCTAATGAGGAGGCCCCCGTGGCCCGGCCCTGGGCTCCCTGTGGCCTCTGAACACCTTCCATGAAGGCGTTCCCACCATCACCTGATGCCGATACTCGTGGCCAACTGCTTAACGTGCCATCGGAACTATCAGGGCCACGAGCGGCTAATTAAATTCAACGACTCTGTAGAATATAGCGGAGCCACTTCAGTTGATATAAGTTAAATATTAGGTATATATTGTGAAAACCTACAGAGCTAGACATGATATAAGAAACACTATTTTAGTTAAAAGCCAACCTGCGCGCGTCATCACATACGACTCTACTAGGAATCAAACCTGGAATCTTTTGACTGTACAATCTGAACATACACAATAAATTGTACACATACGGCTCATTACATTGGATTATAAGTTCTATTAAAAACTTAAGAATATATAATTTTCTATAACAAAGTTTACACATAATGTTTCTCTTGTAACTGTATTAGGTACTCCTCTTTGTATACTTTTATGTGTATTTAGCTTGTTGGTTCAGGGAAATAAATAAAACCTATTTTTAATAGTGTAAGGAAGCCGTGTAGTGGCAGCACCGGTAACGGAGCGACCTCGGAGGAAAGTACCGCCCATGAATCAACGCGTATCTGCCTCGACCGCGGCGCCGCCTCACACCACACGATCTATACATCACTACTAACACTTAAACACCGCGCCAGGGATCGAACCTGGATAGTCTGTTAATGAAATTAGCACTGACATTGCATACTTAGAATACATAAAAAAAAACTTTTTAGTAACGTAACAGGGCGATTACTTAATTATTGAAATTTGCCTTTCAAAATAAAGCTTACCTAGCTTTTTTGGACCTTTGTAGGTACACTATAATTTTATGGCACCAATACCTAATTTCCCTTTTCAACGAATATTACTTAAGAACTTACCAAAGTACCTCATACTTACATTTATAAATAAGTCCATCAGAGATCGCACTGCTAAGTAGTAGAGCACGTCGCGTCGTCAGGCCGCGTCGTATAGTGTAATTGTCCCTCCGCCCGCTAAATACTTCAGTTAGCAATTATTAATTGGTCCCATAATGGCGAGGGTTAATTTATTTTCGCATGTACTCCGCACATTTCGTGTGCCATACTCGTATGACCCATTTCCACCTGAAGGTTTTCTTTGTTAAGCGTTATTTGGCGAAGCGATTTATAAGAGCTGTGGGCGGTCTTTAGCGGCCGGTGTATGTGTGTGTGTCATATGTCGGGTGTTGTGTGTTCTCTTACAATTAGAGTGTGTCAAGTTTCATGTTCGGTGTTGACGCGTCAGTTACCTTTGTATAAGTTAACCGCTTTATTACTTCTTCATTGTTTTTAACGAGTGCGCCGGCATTCAGTGTGCACGTCATTCCGCCACTTACGTCGTTCGCCACATTTAGCTTTAGCTCCACATATTAGAGCTTTCTAGATTTCGCCGTAATTTACACACCAACGAATAAAATAATAACAGCTTGCGAGAGTTAACATGTCCATTAAATTGAGTCCTTTTACAATACCTACCCCAATTCACGTTATTATTTGATCGTATAACACGCATCTGCATTTTGATAAAATCTAATGATATCTTGAGCCTTATACAACGCAGCCATTATGGAAATATAATAAGTTGTCCTAATAACAAGGAGGTTTTAGAGCCATATCCAGTTTTATACGTTTATTGAATACTGTCCGGAGACAAGTTTATCGTCGCTCTGTCAATCAAATTAATCAATTACACACATCATGATAAGTTTATTGCGATATTTCAATGACATACTTTAATTATTTTGTTATGATATCAATTCTTTTTTAATAAATAATACTGTAAATGAAACGATATATTTTTGTTTTAACAAATCTGCCAGGTTCATTACTTAATTAGGTAATGCCATTTGCATATACCTACTGTACGTAATTCTACTATTAACGTGATAATGTTAAAGTTAAGCTATTAGTGGAGAAGTAGAGAATCCGACAACTTAACGTCACGTTTTATCACGTTACCTATACTGTTATTTCTTTACCGGATTAAGTAACTATACGACCACCAAACCGTTAGATGACAATAATTACCCTGAAAAGCTATTGCACATCTTTACTCAATATTTTTCATATCTCTATTGTAGAGTAACATGTCGACTTATGCTGTAGTAGGATTCGTGAATTTTAGTTCAAAGTAATAGGTGCGTGGCTGGAGGTATGCAAAGTGCAATATATTACAATAACACAACACATTACGAATATGAAGTACACGCGAACTAAACCAGCGGCTAAATTATTATTGTTTAAAGCTTATAAATCAAACTAAAACAAACCATCAAGTGCATATTAAAATGACTTGACTGTTTATTACGCAAGTAGGTACGTAAGTTTATATGAAACCAGAAATCTTTAAAACTGTGAATAGTAGGTAGCTATATTTGGACGAAAAAATCAAGAAACATTGGAAATGTGGTCACGACAAAAGCTTTTCGATTTTGAATATAGATAATAAGATGTTTGGTTGGTTGGTTGGTTGGTTAAATAAATATTTTGTAATTTATGAGCGATTAGGTACATAAAACGTCACGGAATCGATCCCACCTGCAACATCATCATGCCTGGCGACATCATAGGACTTCAACGCAAAGTAGGTAGGCCGTACATCCATACTGAAGAACACAAGTATTGTGTTGATGACACGTTTGTTACTGTATTAAAATTTATGGTAATTAAGTTTATTTTGACGTGTGATACCTATATAAGATCTATTATGTTAGGTAATAATGCTAAAAATTGCGACTCTATTACTCTATTATGCAAAGATAAGCAGGTATTGTCATAACCACTTTCAGCATGAAGATTCAAAAATAACCCAATTGACCTGTTTTTTGTTTATAGTACGAACGTGCCGGAAGATAAATTATTGTCGAGACGATAAGGATCCATGCAACGTGCGTAATTTCTTCAGTAGTTTAATTAGTACGTAACATATCCATGTATAGTATAAAATAAGACGGGACTCGTAATGAAATTTTGTGGTATATTCAATTAACGTCACCTCAACTGTCGTTTAGTAAAATACTTCTATAAAACTTGCAACAGACAAACAGACAAGACGTGTCATTTCGCGTTCTACTTTCACTAAATTCGATATATCGACGGCAACTTTTATTTGGCAGCAAAAAATTTACAGCACGTGACGGTCACCTGCCCCGTGTCCGACGTCGAGTTGTACTGATAGGAAACTTGTTACGAGGTTTATAGCCAAATATACTTCGAACAAACCTGCAATGGTGACCATACCTAACCGTTCTTTCTATGAGTCCTGAGTTTAGTTCCCAACGAGGCAGACATTTGAATGATAAGTTTAAATTTGTGTCTTTTGTGTCTCTTGGTCTGGGTGTGTAGCGTGACAGTGACGACTATCACTTCAAAAACATATTGGATACAGAGAGAAAATAGTAGTATAAATCTCACCACTACATCTAAGTGAAAGAGTTTTGAAACAAAACTACTCCACCACGACGACACTAGGTACACTTTTAAAGACTGTATTAATTATTTGGCAGCATTTCTCTGGCAATAAACTATGCAAGGACTCCTCAACAGGGTGCAAACAAACACTATTTACGCTACGATCATAAAAGATGCACCATAACAACGTCATTATGTTAATGGGGCTCAATCAATCGATACGGAGAGCGAGCCGCCATCGGCGCCTCATCGGCTGGCCGCCATTACATCCTACATTATATTCAGACTGTTAACTATACACTTGTGTTTGATTAGCCATTCTCAGTGTTAGTGTAACATTGCAATTGCTAACTAGGCTATCAAGTCGCTGGTTGGTATGAACAAAAGACGATGGCATAAAGCATATAGTGGATGGTGGTCACCGTCGACCACGTCCCTAATTTACATTAACATACGTTATTACAATGTCATTATAATGTACGTCCAACGAGGTGTATTATAAGAATGTCGATATTTGTATTTTATAAAGCCTACGATAATCCCTATGGAGGCATTATGAATTGACATGCAATTAAATATTGATAAATCAATAAAAACATTGTAATAATGTGCAAGTTATTTTGTAACGTAATTTGTGCTGCTTTTTGTTAGTTCTGAATTTCGCTATCCTGTTAATTCCTAAGACGAAATAAATCATTAATTTGACTTCGACTTTGAAACATTTCTGTGTTGTATACAAATACCTTTCCCGGGAAGAAATTCGGGAGTGGTCGCTCAACAGGTAGTGTCACCGACTAGGGTACAGAATCCGTTGTCCGATCACATAGTACACGCAAACCGTGGTTTCGGACCTCCGACGTAGCAAGCCAGCTGTTAACCGACGGGTTATCGCGTAATTAACGTTATTACCATAAAAACGTTGTATGAGACGGGCACTCGGCTCTAATAGCTCATGGGATCGGTAGCGGAATGCTAATCCGGCGTCACGGATAGGTTCCGATGGAGCGAGGTAATTGCCGCGCCGCGCCGTGCCGTGCCGTGCCGCACTGTGCCGCACCGTGCCGGACCGGCCGACCAACATGGCAATTAACGCGCGATTTCCCATCTCTTCTCGTTTTTGCCGGATATTTTTGTTGCTCCTGCCTATTGCAGACTGTCTGCGCTATTTTAATTACTGGCGAGTACTCGATAACAATTAAAATAGCGAAACATAACAGCTTTGTGACTTCTTACGGATTTGTATGGCTCATTATTATTATGTCCTTATTGAGAGGACTTCACTGTGTGAAATGTTTAGTAAAGTCTCATTCCAAATTGATCTACATATTTTACGCATGCGTTAAATACCTCCATAATAAAAAATATTAACGATAATTATCATGAAATATCAGGATTTTGATGAGGACAAAAACAAAACGTTAAATAAGGCACATCAGTTGATATCCTTATAGACTGTTAACAATCAGATATCAAAATAACATTAATGTCAATTCAATTTCAAAACAAAGTTGAACATTTTCTCAGCTCTATCGATCGCAGGCACTCACTGAACAGACTAAAGGCACATACCGCTCTATCTACAAGACAACTTGGCATCGACTCCTTGCGATCATCGCCAACTGCACCGGACCGAGTCAGCAACTAATCCCTCTTCAGCTTAAGTGATTGATAAATCATTAACCTTATTGACGTCACTAAAAAACGCTGAATAATTATGACGTCATCTTATTCGTTATTATGATGCGGCATGCGGTTGTTGCATGCGGCTGCGGCCTACGGCTGCGGCTAGACGGTGCGTCGTCTGTCTAGACGGCAGTCGCAGGAAGCGCCAAGTGGCTCGATCAACTATCAATCATAATTGCGATCCGCTCCTCGTTCCAACAAATGTATTCAGGAGCCAACATCCAGCAGATTACTGTGTGAACACTAGACGCTCGACTCTTGTATCCTAATGGCGCGCCAATCGACCGCTGACATACGTCTATCATTGACTCGATCTAAGTTCGCGTCAATGTAATCGCAATTTAACTTTGTTTCTTAAATAAGCTACAGTAATCTTGACGTGCTTGAAACATTCGATTAAGCAGCATCAACGTCTGTATACTATCCGTTTAAAAGTCTTTGTGTAACTCCACAATCTAATTCTTAAATGTTCGAAAGTTCGAATGTTTTTATACGAGTTTTTTGACATACACAAGGGTTTTACATCTATAGGCGAAAGAGTAACGGATTATACCATCTCTGTGTTGAATGTATTGCTTTCCTATAGACACCTACATTATACTCGTATCTAACCTACACCGAACAGTAGTTGCCGTGGTTTAGAGCGATAACACCTAGTGAGACTAATATAAAAGCTATTGCAAACAGCAAAGACTATCTAAAAACATGCATTCATGCAAAGTAACGTAACAATACAATGCAACGTTTCATATTATTATGTTCTATTTTTGGCACATATCATGTTTGTTTCGAAATACCTAAGTTTGATACAGTACAGCCTGTGACAAGACAAGTCACTGAATCTGAATTAACCTGAAATGTGAGCAGTGTCACACACGCACGCAGCTCGTCGCGACGTCATAACTCACACGAGCGCACATACAAGTCGGTCGCTGAAACATACAGCGCTCCTTATAACACAGTATGTATAGAGCGACGCGGCGGCGTGCAGCGGAACGATCGCGATAGGTCATTTCAGGGGGAGGAGACTTCAGGCCACCACCGGCCACTGATTGGCACAGCCCTGGCCTATATACTGATAAATAAAACCGAGGTTTCCTCTTCACTTTCATATTGAAATCAATTTTTTCGTCGTTCAGATGTTAACGGTGACGCTAAGAGGAAAACATTATGAGTTTCGTACCTAATACGAGTAGCGTGGCCTTAAAACGACAAGTTACTGAAGGCACTAGTATCTACTATTACATCGCAGAGGCAATATGTTTTTATAAGGATAAAACCTAGTGTAACATCTCAACATCTACCTTCCAGTTTAACAGGCATTTTTCATTTCTCCTATCTACATTCGACTACGTAACATAATACTGACTAATTTAGGCGTGATTAGCCAAAGTACACCGAAAGATGTTGCCCAATATTAAAAAGATTCTCATAACGATTAAATCATTGAGAAATAAAGGTCCATAATTAAGCCAAATTCAAGTAGCGGTTCTCTCGTCCACAGCTACTAGTAGGGTCCAGGGTTCGTAGTGTACCTACGCTAGGTCGTCGAGTGACAATAATAGCTAACTAATGAGGTACAAGTAGTAAAAGTGTCAGCTGATCCCACGCGGGTCAAGGCGAGCCGAGCCACCATTATACTCGTACGCTAAATGCGTTGACAACCACGCGTAGGTTCATAAACCCAGTATGTACTAGGTGCCTGCCTACACGCTGACTACTGACGACCTAGCTCTGATGACACATGTACCGCCGCAACCCTGAAGCAGATGTTTCTAATTCAAATTATTTATTTCGAAGCTAAATTAGCGAACGTTGAAATTTTTAAATTTAAACTACATTAATATATGACGTTACAGTATTTCAATAGGATATTTTCGTGTTTGGAATTCGTGTAAATATTGACGTTTAACATGAATAAAACAATTGCATTTGACAATATACAGGCGTTGCAATACTTTTTTTACAAGGTATAGAGATTGACATAATGTTATTTAGGTTAACTGCATTACCTAATAATATTTCTACGTTCTTACAGCAAACTTTTAAGAACTTTTTGTTTGAAAATATTTTCATAACAATGCACTGCAGACAGATTTAAAGTTCAAAACTAGATTCAACGTGACATTTGAAGTATCCCGCGACCATTGTGCTGAAGAGAAATGTGTGGAACTCACGCGAAAATAGTTTAACGCACACTTACAGAAACAAACTGTGCATACATTTATTGTAGTAAATCGCTAATCTTGCCACTTAATAAAACTGTTTCACTACTATACCTACAGTGTAATATAAGAGATTTATCCTATGTTTGATCTTAGAAATGGTCGTTACTATACTGTAGACCCGATTGAATGTTACATACAGCAAATGTTTACCGACATTTCTTTCCAGTTTTGATCTAAAACGGCCAATTTAGTACTTTTCTTGTCTTAACCCAACCAATATTAAAGCAAAACAATACTATATCTACAAGTAGCCTTGCTAACCACACTCACATGGTAACATGCAAAGCATTGTCATGTTAGGAAGCTGAGTTGTTAAAATCACTTATTTAAGTCATTATTGAAAGGTCGTGGGTGGCTGTGACAACACCCTTGCATAAGTAGCTATTCTTTTATAATATAAAATATACCTAAAATTTATATGAAGGCAAAACAACATGAAACTACATCAACATAATCCTGGCAATATCTGTTATAAAGGGATAGGACTAACGCTCATATTAATTTATCATGAAAGTATAGTTCATCGTCTTTCGCAACCGATGGAACTAGTTCCATAGTTTGCGTGTGTGGCGTAACTTGGCTCGAGATTAATGATATGGCTGATTAATTTGTTATCATAGTAATATCACTCGCGGATACAACGCGACGTGTCGCGCCGTCATAATATGTTAATGTTGAACGAACATTTTTTGGATGGCTCAAATTTTTTTAATTGACACTCGGTTCCGAAAAATGTTTTTATCAAGTGTTGTTGAAATAGGTTAAAGTCACTGGTTTCGGCGTTCTGAGCATTTACTTTTAAATAAGTTATTTAAAGTTTGAGTCATTAATGTTTTCTCAAAAATTATTAATTTATCTTCTACCTCATAAAACAATAACGATGACTGAATCGCATAAGTATTCGACATTCCAAATTAATGAAACTAAAACAATGCACCTTTGTATTGCTTTTTATACTCGGAGTGTACGGGACTAACACGAAGGAATTTTAAAATCCATCCCTTAAAGGGTTTAAATATTGGAATTTTGTTTATGAGTCCGTCAATTTTAAACCAATTCCAAACATTAAGCGAAATCAGTACCCATTATTTATATACATAAACAATGTATCGATATAATAACGTTGATAATTTGCTCCAGTTAGGTACATATCGTAAATGGATGATCAAGAGCGGGTCGGGCCCCAGTGACCCGCCGACCGCCGATCGCCGGACAAGTCATTACGCACCAATTGACATTGAACCGCGGCTCATTACGACCTCCCCGGAGATCGGAGACCTGAGACCGGAGACCACGAGACCTCGCTCCTACTCCCGTAGTGTGCCAGTTGTTAACAACACTTCTATAACACTACAACAACGGTTTGTTGTGTTTGATGAAAGTAGGAAGTCGCGCGCTCAAAGCAACAACTGGTAGAGGCACACCGGAAAATTTAATACGTACTTAAACTCAATAGAGAGTATTAGAGTACCTACTACGTATATAATGTGAAGTTCAGAAATTACCACCAAGCTACCATATTACAGTTTACAAAATTGACTCAAAAACTCATCGTCATGTGAGTCGCAAAACAAAAATCGAAGTCAATTAATTCTTTGGAAAATTTAGAGGTATAAAGTGACGGATCATGGAAGTAATTTACATAATTTTCGTTCGAAAAAATGTATTGTTTTTGTTGCTGTTTATTGTTTGTAAACAGACGGAGAGTGTTTTGTTGACTTGCGAAAGCATTATAATTCGACCCAATTTTTAGTTAATTTGAATTTTAGATAAAGTTAATCATTAGCGGAGATGAATAAATCGTTCCTTAGTTTTCCAATTTTATTGCCGACCGTCACTTTATATTGCCGGTAATATAACGATTTTGTGTATTAGAGTGCAATAATAATAAAATTAATAAACTAATAGACACTGTCAGCTCCCGACGGCGCGCGGCGGAGCTGCGGCCGCGGTTGCCAAACACCATCGTTCCAAACATTTTATACATACGTTGTAAATAATACTTTATATGGTTTTATTATGTAACCAAAAAGTTTATTCTCTGTATCGTAACTGATGGAAAAAGAAGCTACATTGACACGTTACACACCAAGGACCGATGAAATTTTATAATCCAAATAAAGTAAATAATTTAATAAAGGTTAACCCACTAAGCGCAAGAAAAACTACTGTAAAAAATGGTATACGAAAAATAAACAAACAAAAGTGTTAATTAGAATTGTAATTCTATTTTTTATAAGATTAAGATTATACCACTATGAGACTTATAGGTACCAGTCAACATATAGAGCAATTATGCAGATATTTTTTACAGAGCATATTAACCTATGATTAAAGTCTACGGAATAGGTGAATTAAGTCCACTTTTATGACCCAGGTGCATTGACTTAGGTACTTTAAATCTACTTCCCCATTTATATTTATGTCATTATAAAATTGTCATCTTTGGGAGCACATGAACCATTCTATGTAGGTACGAGTATGTGTGGTGAAGAATTACCGATACTAAGTCAGTTATTAAGGTGGCAACACCTCCCGTCCCGCGGACTCAACTTAAACACTGCGCACTTATCTCTTATCGTGGGAGTACTCCTGTGTTCCATTCCTATCCTATTACCGACCTTATCCCCCACTCATACAGTTGAATTTCGAACGGCAGATACAATGTTAGCGCTAGGTAACAAATGGCCGTACGTTATTATTAGCGTATCTGAAATTAGTCTAATTTTGTAGCGACTGGTGTTGTATTGTATTGTATGTATTGTATTGTGGAACTAATAGTTCAGCGACGGAAAACAGGCTGTATGTAGGTGTTTGACTGCGATACGATACTACGATATTATAATTACTGCACGTGATAATAATCTTTTTTAAATTGCTGTGATAACTATGGCCATGTATTTATCTATCGTTTATTTAAATTGCTAACTACATAGTATTATTTTTACATTGAGTATGATTTGGATGTAAGAGGGAACAATTAATTGTTACCTTAATTGTAAGTTTTTTTTTATATTATAATCAAAATCTGACATGGTATTCATAATTCAATATTTATTAAAAACTAGATAATCGCCCAAGTAAACGTCGATTGCTATAATAGGAAGGAAACTCGTTCAGTATTCTCCCCATCATATTATTAAGTTCACAATGGTTATCTTTATCTTTATTACGCAAATTTTACGAAAATATGTCAGATGTTACGATATTTCTGGAGTAGCAATGTATGAAAAAAGTATTGTATTTCCATTAAATTATGTGATACATACAGATTTTTATACAAAATATAAGTGAAGTTAAATTATTTCAATGGTAGAGTTCCAATAATGATCTTAGAATAATCTCCCAAAAGAGTATTTAAACAGGGTTTACCGGTCAAATATACTGTCATCATTGGACCAGTTTAAGGGAATACAGATATATAGGAGAAAATATACTGGGCGACAAACTGAATAGAAATTTTAGCGAGGAATGAAAATCGATACCAAAATACATCTTACTTCGAAGTGTGATTTTTTAAACCGTCTGGAGAACACTAAAGGGCAAATCTGTTATTAAATCGATTTTTAAATCTGAAGCAGCATCGATATTAATAAGTGGAATTAGTCAGTCGATTACGAATTTCCGTAACGGCTGATTAACCGGGAACGAACCCGGACCCTCGGCGGACCGCTCGCGGCGCGGACACCGAGAGGCCGATAAATCGTACACCTCACCGCGCAAGGTAATCGATACATTTTTGCTTAACAAAAATAAACTTTGCTTCGCTGATTTTTAGGTTCGCTTTGTTGTCGGTAGATTCGACGTGGGAGCTTGTGTGGTGCTCCGTACGTCGTACACGAGTGATAAAGGTGGCCGGGACGCACCTGCCGCGCCCGGTTTTTTTTAATGTTATAAGAAACGCAGAAAAAGCGGCAACTCGCGAGTCGCGAACTCAGCAGCGGGTCGTCTACAGCAGGTACGGTGTCTACTGCAGCGCTGCAGGTCTGCAGGTATCGCCGAGACGAAGAGCTTAAGCACTAAACGTTTATTTGAAGTATTATCACGATTATCAGATAATACGATAAGGCTAAATAAAATGTTAAATTAAATATTTAACTCGACTTCAAAAAGTGAACTACAAAAATATCTACAATAATATTCTGAGGTCGGTACAACTATTATCAAAGCACCACAAAATCAGTCGCCAATAACATTCTCTAATCTTTGGCCGGGATCAACTACGAAAACGATTTGTGTGGAGGCGAAAAGGCGCTACGTATGTATTTGATAATAACAAGCATTTTATAATTATTTCTAAATCATAGCAAAACTTTTGTAACCACGATTAGCTCAAAAATCATTAGACAACTCGGATTTCCGCTAAATTTGTTATGAAGTGGATTGTATGCCGGCAGTATTTCCGTATCGATTAGACATTGTATCATCATCGATGGCACGGCGAGCTGTGACGAGGGACCAGAGGACTCTCGCCACGAGGAATGTCTCCCGCCGCGGATAAATAATAGCCCTGATTACACCAATTATTACAATTATCCGCTCAATGTGTTAGTCCACTGCCTTATGTAATTCCGGTATAATTGAATGCGGCCGTGCCTTATACAGCTGCGCTTACCATTTTAATATCTCTAACCGTCTTGTTATTAAGCGATAAAACTTCTTAATATAGACGTAAAATGAGGGTTTGAGCAGTCCGTGGTGACTGTCTTATTAGTAGATATTCTAAGATATTATTGCTATAGTTCTAGAAATGTTAAACAGCTCGCAGTAAATGTACTTAGAGCTAATCGATAGCGCTTTGACGAAGGTTTCAGAAGGAAAATCTGTTAACTAATTATCTAATACTTATTGTGATCTAATCATAAACAACATCTATAACCGGGATAACATCATAAAGCAAGCAGTTTTGATTTCATTATTTAAATCTATTATACGAGTCTTCTCATTTCTGTCCATAGATCCATTATGAACACATAAATAAATAACGCGACATTTTCTTAGACTAATACCGAGATTCATTGTGTCGTGAATGCGATTTTAAATTCGTCATTAAAATTTCTGTGTAGCTGAGAATCAAACTCAGCACCCATTGAACGGCGCGGTCCAGCGTGGTAGGCAACAAGTGCGTTATACTGGTGATCATAAAAAGGTCTTTATTTTAAAAAAACTAGCGGCGAGTTTAAGCATAAAAAGTATTCAACATGTAGGTATCTATTGCCTAAACTCGTTCTTAGCGGTAATTTGATATGCGAACGCTCTCATTAGTAGGTCTTTCAAAAAACACTCCGCTCTTATCAAACAAGTGATTCGCGTGCGGCTTGTCAACGTCATTCGTATTCTAAAAGATTGAATATATTTTATATCGGTTGTCAGTAGAACGTAGTCGTCAACGGTACCACGTCAATGATATTAGTCTCATAGTTTAACTAGTTTTAAATTGATTAGATTCCGTCAAAAAAGTAGGTACTTATTGTAACTAAGTATTAATTAAAAAAGTCTGTTAACCAAACTTAAAGAGCATGATAATAATATTTACTCACAAAAATCTGTTAGTTTGCCTCAACATTTTATAACTACTACCTAATCTTAATTGAATTTTTGTGTTCGATTTAGATATTGCATTATGTATTATTTTTTCGTAGTACAGGGACCTTCTCTAATTCACTCAAACTACAATATATCGTTTCTTGCAATAAACGAATCAACTTTGTAACTAAACAAAGTAAACCAAACAAGTGTTTTTTTAAACTTACGTTAAGTAAGGTTGACTCTTATGATATGACCTAAAGTTTGAATTACTAAAATTGATAGCTATTAATTAATAATAATATGTAACACTGTATCGTATTGAGGAAATATAATATTAATAATATTTTTATAACATGCACAAATTAAAAGTCTCGTGATTGTATTAATTACGTTAACGCTTAAGTATTAAAACATATTTGAAATATTACAGGCATCATACTTATTTGTAAAAAAAGAAATAAATATTTCTTTACATTATGAATTGATGATTAAATCATGTTCTCCTACTTAATGAAATGTGTTTTTTAACAGCTAACAGCCACAGAAATTTCCTTAGGAAATTAATTTAATTTAATTAATTTTAACTAGAGAATACCAATTAAAAGAATAGAATACCAAAAAAATACGACACCTGGTATTGATTAATTTTTTGCGAAGTTTGATTTCTACGCATCAAGCACACACACATAAAACGCATTAATTAATAACTTTGTCCGCGCGAGCCAATGTTCCGTGACAATCACGCAATCGATTTAGCACTTTTTATCGAGTGTAAATATCAAATATTGCACTTTAGCGCGGCACAAAAAATATTTATAAGTTTAATATGATTTAACGGAGGAGACCAGCGCATACATTGAGTTGATCCGCTCGCTACTACTGCTGCCATCTAGCGGCCGAGACAGTAAACTACGGAAAGCGTACACAAGCTTTTACTCTTTTCTGTTATTTAATCATTTAAAACTAACAAAAATTATCATAAGATCACATAGTAAGTAATTAATTGCAGAAAATATATTTTAATGTATATTTTTGTTTCATACGTTGAGCCTTTATTATTTTTTTTATTTACCCCTTAACTTTTAATATTATATTATTTGTTGAGTAATTATTGAAACAAAAAAAAACAGTAATCGATTGCTAAATCCATTATTTGATCATAATATTTAATTGCGAAGTATTAACATAAATGAATATGGAACAACTACATACAACAGTTGATATCGCTGTAGATAAGTTACTTATTGTTTTTAATATTATTGCGTTAACAATTTTTTTTTTGTAGAATTAATGGACTA
>LGAG01000381.1:258960-282536 GCA_001278395.1 Lerema accius
TGATTATTTACAAACATAATCAAAACTTGTACACTCCTTATCGCATGTCGGGCCGCAGCGATGCACTCCGCGCGCCCGCCGCCGCGCGCCGGACCGACGAGCTGCCCCTGCCCATGTATATTTGGGTCATCTCAATTTTTTATTTAATGTTATGCAAAAAAAATTACGACTTATTAAATTACTACTTATGATGAGATTTTATATCATAATTATTAAAATTTATTACCTTAATTATTGTTTTTATAATTAAGTTCCTACCTATTTTAAGACACATGAATTATAAGAAACTATCAACAACTTTACGACGGAAATAATTGTAAGAAACCGAAGTTTACTTTTATTTTAAAGCTCAATAATTAAGTTTGCCCATGCACCTATATGTTTATGTATTTTTTGTATTTAACATGTTTTTTGTTTTTGTATAGATATAATTTATTTATTTGTATTCACAGGGTGCATAATTCATTACTTTAAAATTATCTTGTTAATCGGTGAATACTTACTTAAAAATATTTTCACACCATACTATAGGAAGACAATTTTTCTAACAATGTAATTATCATGTTGTTATAATATTGGTGGCAGTACTCCTGTCAGTCAGGCCGCCTGCAGTCTGTCCGCTCGCCGTCACTCACTGATAGTACTGCGACGGTCCACTAGGACTCTACCGAAATAATTACGTATAATCGACTCATTTTACTATTTTATTATTAATATTTGCTGCACTACTACATTTAAGACCAATCTTCGGTTATCTATTTTAGTATGTATTCATCGAAATACAAATTAGGAACTATTTCTAGAGGCAACTATTACATTAGGTACTAAATAATTATAGAAATATATATCATACATACAAATTATTAACCTCATTTATGTATGTGTAAAGTTGAAATATTTTAAACGTTTTTGATTTATAATACAAAAGTCGGCCACAAAAGGAATCTTTCTCGAAAAACTAATTAATATGTTTCCGGGGATGAAATATTCTTATTAAAGCTGATAACCAACCAGAGATAATAATAAAATGTTTAATAGTATTGTGTCGGCAGTCGTTTGTTACAATGTTAACTGTGAAAACGGTACGCCTAACGCCATCTAGCGTCGAATAGACAAACTAAAATCACTCACGATTTAAAACACTTCAGTTTAGCTGGTCACATATAACTTTCAAATGCCATGCATAACTTACGAAATATGCAATATTTGGAAGTATTTTTTTTGCAATAGTTACATAATTTTAAGCATTAACTTAAACTAATTGTTGTCTACAATTTAGTTTAAAAAAATTTACTTTTATATCTTATGACACGTATTGTATTTTGCGTTATTTAATTGTATCAATGAGAGAATATTAAATATGTTATTATAATTTTTCTTACTATTAAAAGAGTTCAACTAAAATAGTAACCAACCGATAGTGCCATCTAGCGGTGTGTAGCGGAACTAAGTGGCGCGCCGTGAACCTGCCTGCTAGCTCGTAGTCAGCAGCGCCGCGTGTGCTAACAACGGTTCGTGTAGCTAGCACGCTGGACTACCGGTCAAAAGTGTCCTGGGTTCGATTCCCAACGAAGCAGATATATTAATGATGAGTTAAACAAACTCTATCGTTTTAGGCGTGTGTATTTATGCTGTCCGTGACACCCACAGCACTATGGATGCTGGTTTGAGGATGGTTAAATAAACCTTGATATCGGTGACAAAGCTATACAGCCGAGAATAGTTGCACTGACTAATTTTAAAAAATTAAGTACTGTGTCCGGTTACATTGCAGTTAATGTTTCGTTTTAAAAAATCATCTGATTCTGCATACCAAATTTATACCCTAGAAGAACTTGACGTCGTTATACTGTGTATCTAATGGAATTATTTGAAGAAATGTGTGATTGTCGTTTAAGCTGCTTTAAAGTTTATTCAGTCTCAGGTAGGTAAGTGCCACAGTCTTGTTGGACATTGTTGCCCCCATAGGTTTTATATTGATTTGAAGTCAATTCGTTGCAGACAGAGTACTAGCAACAGTGGCATTATCATCAATCATAACAACCAAGAAGTTGAGCAAAGTATGGAGTGCAGCATAATTTTTGTTTTTCGTATTAGAATAATAACAATATACTAAAAATCATTTCAACCAGAAAGACGTTAATTTTGAAATGATTGACACATTGTATTAGGTATAGCCGAATTCATAAAAAATATTTAATAAATAACAAAATCAAATTATTATTTAGCACTTGAAATAAAGGATTTATGTGCAGTGAATGCTAATTTGTTGAATAAATAATTAATAGGACGAAGAGCCCCTTAAGATTGCTTCAATTGAATGTGGACTCTACATTACAGAGTTTTAACAAGCACAATATTTAAGTAAGTATAGGTAGGTAGGTATGTAAGTGTTATCTTGAATTTAAGTAGTGATGGATAAAAGTGCTTTACGACCAATTGTAAAAGCCTTGATAGCTTATCCTACTATCCTACTAATATTATAAATGTGAAAGTTTGTAAAGATGTTTGGATGTTTGGATGTTTGTCCCTCCTTCACGGTCTAACCGTTGAACGGATTAAGCTGAAACTTGGTACACAGATAGGTTGTAGCCAGGAATAGGACATAGGATAGATGTTATCCCGATTATAGGTTCCCTTGGGATAAAATCAATATTTTGTTTATGGACTTTTCTGCGGGCGGAGCCGCGGGCATCGTCTAGTTTATAATAAATAAGTTAATGCTTGACAACAACCCCACCTGATGTAGCCGCCATAAAGTTTTCCCATAAAGCGGACACGGTGTCTTGTGGCAGGACCGTGTCGCAGTGTCCCGCGACGTGACACAACGTGACGTGACGCTATTAAAATGATACGTGTCAGGCTTCGATCTGACCAAGTGCCGACACCTTGAAACCACAGTGAGCAGGACGTACCTACTCTGCGATGTCTCGCTTCGGTTATATTAGCTTGTTACGTGAGTTTTATTCAGATGGCACACTAAACTAAAAATATCTAAGTGGAAATAAAAACCGTCACCCATAGGTAAATAAAAATCAGTAATACATACCTACCTATATACCTAATCTCATGCTACTTATCTAAATAGAATGTAACTGGCAGGTTTATTTTTTAATTTATGTTTGTAAACCATTGTTTATTAGACTCATTAGTCTAACTGCCACTCTATTAGCTTCTTAAAGGCAAGATTGTTCTGTAATTTTTTTCTAATAAGATAAGTAGAGCGTCTAATTTTTGTGGCATTAAACATCAAATAATAAAAGTTATATGAATCTGATTGACGGAAGCTTTTAGTCATCATACATTATGGAAGAATATTTTGTGTAACTAATAATATGGTGTAATCATATTCCTTCATATATCTACTCGCCTATATTTTTATTATTTGGTATCCAATAGGTAGATAGATTGAAAAAAATATGAAACAAAATAAACTTAAAATTATGCCATCCTAAATAGGTACTTACTATACCTACGTAAAGACAATTAGATGTTATGTAAATAAAAAGATTAAATAGGAAAACCGTCCGCAATTTTCATTCTTGCTAATAAGATTCGTTATACTTTAAAATGCCTTAATGACAAAAAGAAGAAAAAATATTCAAACAAAACAAATTTTATGCATGAATTTAATCTTACGTTTTTTATTAGCTACTTAATTATTTATTTGTTGACTTGTCATAATTAACATAATGCAATTAACAAAATGAATGTAACAGTAAAAAATGCACAATAAAATATCGTTGATGGAATTAATAACAATGATCGACATAAGATCAAGAAATAAATAACTGTGAGGCGAGCGGAGTGACAAGGCCGCATAGCTGGCGACCACCGACCAGTGTCTCCGACAATACTGCGCAACACCTCTCATAAATGGATCTAATCTAATTCAAGTATCTCGCTGAGGTCTGCTTACGTCTCATAAATCATCAATACTGTAGATATCATTTTAAAAATATGTTGCTTTAATTATCCTCTGTATCCTTATAAGAATCGACAATTTGGAAGCGGTTACTATTTGATCTAACTACGAGTAGGTACCTATATGCAGTTTGTCACCCAAAATGTTCATAGCCACGTTATCGTACTTGGGTAACAACGATTTGGGTTTAGCATTTTATTTGTTATCATTTCTTTCTTATAATACGAGTACCCCTAAAATAAAAATGCTGCACATCTCTCGCATTTCCCACTTTCGAATTGCTCGTAGACTGGCTATGACGTTACTTTGTCTAAGTAGATATCAGTGTAAATTAATCAATTTATTTGCACAATATGGTTTGTCATCCATAAAATTGATCTAATTAGCTCACTAATGAGGATTCTGTGTGAGCATCGAACAGCTCTCTGCTTCAACACCGCGGTACTTTCCGCAACAGTGGAAAGCTTTTCATTAACTCGCAGCACGTGAAGTTCTTCAAAGCGCAACAATGACGTTTTAGAGAGCATTTTCAGAAGTGACCGTTCTCTAAACTATCGTGATATACCGTTGATTTTAGTTGTGATATTGTCATTCCATAATAATTGGTCAAGTGAGAGTCGGACTCGCGCATGAAGGGTTCCATGTCATCATCGTTATATTTATAAATACTTCCTTTTAAAAAAAATTCAAGTTTTTACCTGTTTATTAAGATCGAGAAAAAAATTGCTTAAAAATTACGTTTGTTGTATGGGAGCCCCCCTTTAATATTATATTATTTATTTCGAAAGGTAACATACAACTTATATACTGTGAAAATTTTAAGCGTCTTCTTTGCCAAGCGTTTGTACTCGTAGTATGGGAGCCCCTCTTTAATATTTACCTACTTTTTCTTTTAAAGGTAACATCTAGGTATACCTACCTCGTTTTTTTCGTCGTGATTTAAAAGATAAACAATCTTGGCACTACTTTTATTTATTTCATGAATTTAAAAAAATATTTAGAAGTACCTATACAGAAATTTATTTTAACATTAAATTATTGTTTATTCTGTAATTTTTTTTTAATTACCATAAAAAGACACTGTAAGATTGTTTACTTTTAAAATCACGACGAAAAAAACCAGGTATAACTAAGTATTATGTTATTATTCTGTGTTTTTTTTTCTTTTAGTATTTGTTGTTATAGCCGTAACGGATATACATAATTTGTAAAAATTTCAGCTTTCTAGCTATCACCGTTTATAAGATACAGCCTGGTGACAAACAGACAGCGGACGCTTAGTAATAGGGTTCCGTTTTTACCTTTTAGGTACGGAACCCTAAAAATGATTTCAGTTATTTAGTTATACACTTCTGTGAAATATTTGTTCGTGGCCCTGGTTCCTACAGCACGCTCATATTATTTGTGTGGCATACTCGTCACGTCAGGACGTTGTATGAAAGCTGTGTGTAGAGTACTATCATCTCCATACCGTGTTTCGCCATGCGTAATATAAAATCCACGTAATATTATAATAGCGGCGGCGCGGATTCAATTTGCGGCGCGCGTCCGATCGGTTCGTTCCGCGCATCGCTGATAACATCACAGCTCTTTCACATTTTACAAATTATATTCACTTGCTATTAAAATAATTTCTTTATAATTTAATGTAACATTCAATGAATTATTAAAGTTGATGTTGTGTTCAGAACAGACCAGTAAGGACTTTCACAATCCTCCGTAAAACAATGGGCGATCTAAAATTATCACACCTTCTAAAATTAAATCATGGAATACAACAGACTAACCATATCCTAGTTAAATTGTTTATTTCGTCTTAGGAACTTGAAGTAACAATAGTGCCCTCAACAAAAGTAAAAAAAAAAATACAATCATCATTATAGCTATTCTTTTATTGGAGCTATATAATAAATAATTGATTTATCAGAAGCTGGACCTAATGTCTCGATAGATAGTACCTATATTATTTTTGTTTGTATAACAACATATACTGAAATAATACAATCTTAGCTTTTACAAAAGCTTCGTAGGATCGATCGAAAAAAAAGTCGATTGAAAAAATCACGCCGCATTTTTTAACGAAAATAATTATAACAAGATTATTTCAGTAGTACGACAGTGGTCCAATAACGACAATTATCTACAAGAAAAATATCGTCGACTGATTAACTATAGGAAAGTTTTAGTACCTAGATATAAGAAATAATTGTGCCTCCTTCTGCAAGTACAATGGATTATAATCTGTACATGAATAAAAATATCGATAGGTGTTTTCGTGCAATGTATTCCTTTATTCATTAGTTATCAATTCAGTTCATTGTAATGTATTTTTAAATTGTTGTTGAGAGTTGAACCGAGCACGTGTCACAATAAATTTAAATACATACATACATACACTGTGAGTAACAACTACTATATTTTAGCAGGAGGTGACGCAACGCGTCGTTTCTGCAAATCAATCTTCGATTTATTTTTTATGGATTTAAAATGAATTATTTATTCGGAATACAAATATGTACCTACGTTAATAACATCAAATGGAAAAATAAAGCATTATTTGGGATACAAAAAATGAAATGTATTTGGCATAAGATAACATAGAACGTAGAACGTTCCAAAACGATCGATTTAAGAAACATTTATTTCTAAATTACAATAAACATGCGCCGGTCGCCAACGGAACGCTAACATTGACACCGAGTGTCCGCGCGGCTCCAACTACAGCCGGCTGGACTCGGGGGCAGCTTCACACTTCATTCTTTATATTTGCAAGCAATGGGATATTTACCCCATATTTGTCTAACGTTTGAGCGAAGAAAAAATAAATTTAATTAGTAATTGATCGTAACCCACACATGTAAACAAGTTAGATCTTTCTGTATAACATATTTGATACAGGATGCACAGAGCTCTACACACATTATTTATAACTAGTGTCAATTAATCTCCGTCGAAGCTAAATATGAAAAAGAAGCTACAGCGATCAGTGGCAAAGAGAGATACGAATAGATGTAAGTCGTCCTACCGAGGGCGGCCGCGTCTGACTCCGCGCGACCTGGCCGACCCGGGGCAAAAAAATAATTGACTCCCAAATAGATCTCAACACCGGTGACTGCCGGCGGACTGACAACAGTGGCGGGACACGTGCGCCGACCAGAGGATGTTGTTGTCGAGATGCTGACAGATACTGCCGCTCATATATAATATATTTTATTACGTAATCAACAACAAAAAAATTATAAAGATATTAATACTAAATGCCGTCAGTTGAAGCGTGAAATATGTAGTATACTATATTATGTAACCTCGACTTACTCTCTCGACAACTCTACTCATAAACATCGGGGAATTAAACTATTCCCTGACAGAATAGTGACGTCATTTTTTAAAGAGTTTAATACCTACTTAATCATAATTCCACATCTAGTTTCCCTATGTCGCGCATCTTACGTACAGTAAATACACAAATTCAAGGACATTATTACATATTTTAAAAATTCGTCATTCTCTCTGTCCCTGACAATTAAATACGCGACCCTTTGAGCGGCTATCCCGTGTAGTAACCATTGCCGATTGCACCATTCGAGTCATTATATAGATATGACTGCTTGGGTTGTAGCATCTTACAAGATTCCCAGCTTCCCATGAGTGTATAGTGGTGTGACCGAGGGTGGGGCGGATAGCTATCGGCAGTGTCTGTCCGTCCCGAATCGATCCTACAAACGGCCGGCGGCGGTCCGCGCCGTCTTCAACTTGAACAATGTACACGCAAATAATGTTATAAAAAAACGTTTTCTATTAAGGTTTTCAGATTCATGTACCTTGACCGAAGAACATATTGTTTTTATTTGTCAAGAAATGTCCACTAGGTTCGAACCTGGGATTCCTAACTTCGCTACAGACAGTCCACCCAGACTAGGGTGAAGGTCGCAGTAGAGCTTCATATGAATGGATCACAGTCTTCACGGTCTACACATGTTAACCAATTCCAACTACTTTTGAAAACAGCAGTGTTTGCACCGACCACTGTGTAGCTGAATGACTAACAAATACCAAAATATGTTACTCTGTTATTGATGCTCCCGAGTGTCTTACACATTTGATTCTAACAGGTCAGTATGCTATAGACTTCCCCGATTCGTCGCGTACCTACCTATCTTCTTTACGTTATTTACATAACATTGTGTCTACTTTACAATCGGCGCGTGGTGTAATGTGACATGATTTCCTCTTTTCTGGATATTAATGTAGGGAGTGGCCTCCTATGACAGATTTACGAGGAAATGCGAGGAATTATAATCAGTGGTACTGTGTACTACTAGTCGCACTGCGAGCGGCGAACGATAATCAGGACTAATTCGATGTCTAAAACAAATGCTACGGTAGTAAATTACGGGAACATTTTTGTCAATTTCATTATGGGAATAGTTTGTAAATCCGCTTACAGTCCCGACTGAATCTGACAGATTGTCAGTTCTGAATAAATGTTATGCATTAAATAAAATTATAAACTTAATATAAGATCATACTTAATAAAAATGTTGATTGACTGACAGACACGCTACAGCCTAAACGAGTAGACCTGGAAGCATGAAACTTGGCACAGAGGTTCCTTCTAGAATGTAGGGGAGCACTAAGAACGGATTTTTGGAAATTCTTTCTTTAAGGGGGGGAAATAGGGGTTGAAAGTTTATATGAAAATTAAAAACAAATTAAAGCTAGCAGTTTGCAAATTCGTGTTTGGGTTTATAGTTGGAAAGGATAACAAAAACTAATTCAACGATTTTTTTAAATCAACAGCTCGTAAATAAATAAAAAAGTTAGAGGCTCTTAGTTCCTCGCGTGCGACCGATACCTAACTGAAGCTTTGATGGTCCCGCGCCCGAACTCATAAGGGAAAAGCAAATGCGGACAACTTGTGATTACAGACGAGGCAATTATTAATCGCATTTATTAAGCTTAAAGGCTGCTTTCAGTCAAAAACTGCATCGCATAACGTTTATAGAACCGATAGCATTGTTTGGCTATCGAACAATTTTTGAAAAGATTACTGCCTGACTGACGATTGAGAAACTTTTAGGCAATTTTTGATTACGTACCTACCGAGGATCACGCAACGCTGATAAATATTGTCACCATAAAAATTGTTACTTAGGTGTTAGGTAGTAGATACGGGTACATCTGTAAAGTTGGATACGAAATTGATTGCGAGCAGCCATTACTCCTCCGTCGCTGCTTGGTAATTGTCATCGTGTGAGGGGGCGGGGCGCCACACGAGACTGAGTGCTGGCGAGTGTGTTCCCGCAACAAGCACGGTGTCGGTGTGAACTCTGACGGCGGGACGGCCGCCGACACGGTGCCGTGCCGTGCCGTGTCGCGCCGCCGTCGAGGTGTTGTTACGGACACAAGATGTTATCGCGCCGAGTGCTAATGATGAACATATCGGAACATTAATACTCGGCTGCGATTAACGGCTTCCCATTTACCAACGTCATGGCGGCGCGGCGGTGGCGCGCTCTCGCGACTCACACCTTCCACGCGTTCTCTCACACTCGGTTGGCAGCACACTACGATTATTAATTTAAAAAAATCTAGCGCAGGGAGTAAATTGAAATATTGATTGTGTATAATAATTACTAAAGTCAATGCCGGCCTCGATGACAGCCCACTTCATCCATATTGATAGAAACCGGATTCTATACATTACAATTAATTACTTCATTACGATCGGTCCTCGAGCGAGGGACTCAATAATAAGTTTTATTAGGTAGTGCGTTTGATCGATACAGCGAAGCAATTTAACCGGCGCATGTTCAATTTGAATCGTTTATAGAGCGGATGGAATTTCTCGGCCGGCAGTGGGCTACCGTATCGCGGTCGCGACTCGTGCGCTGGCTGCACCAGGTAATCTGAGCAAGAATTTCAACTCTACTACCTTACTTTAAGATCTAAAATCGGGTCACGTAAGTTGGAAGCTACGACGTTATAACGATGCAACAGAGGAAGTTAAATGCAGTTTATTTCATAAGAATATAATTAGTGGGTGGAGTCGTATCAGCCGGCGGCTCCCGGGCTGCGGAGTGCGGATAAATCCTCCCGGAGTGCGGCGCTCCTCCGACCGTCGTGCGACTGCGACTCGCCGTGGTCGCAGCCAAACCGAATTTAAATAACCAGCTCGCGAGTGGGCTACGAGTGGCAGTTTTTGCGCGCCCGCCAACTTGGCGCATGGCGCAAGGCATATGGCGCAAGCCTGCGTGCGTTACTGGTGGGTGTTCATTATATTTTGCGCTACTCGTAGGTATTTAGTATCAAATATGCGTCTCAATTTAAATAGTAAAGTTCACGCTGCGCTGCTATGCCAGCGTCCCCTGGTATGCAGCGTTCTGTCGACATGGTGCACTTTTTGCTGCTATTTATTTCAGTGTGCCTTTAGCTTTTACATCGTCAGTAGGTATATAAATTGCATTCCATATTATATTTTTATGGTTCGACTACGCGCGCTCTTTAGAAATTAGTTTTTGACACGCAGGACGTTTAAGGCAGTGGAAGCCTAGATGACCGTAGGTAAGCATAGTAGGTGTTCTACAAATTTCAAAAGACACTCAGAACTAATTACTCTAAACATTAGTAATTTTTTGAACGTTAATCCATACTCACATTTCAGGGACAATTTTACAAAAAGTAACAATTGCATACCTATGCATTAAGATATATAAGTTTGAAAGATATAAAGTGGTATAGTAAAAATATCATCGACGCTTCGAAACCGAAGTGTCGTACAACAGGTTATTACTCAACCATTTAATAATGGTAAGTATCGGTATCGGTGAGCGGAGAGTGGTCCGGCCGCTGGTCGCGATCGTCCGCTAAATTGGCGTGGCTCCCGTCTTACCCGCACTATGATTTAGGAATATTAAAGTGCTGCCTACGCCACGCGTAATTGTAAGATACGCGGCCGCAGCGCTGCATCGCCTGGCTACCTTCGCTCTGCACTAATACCGACCTTACCGAGCACTGTTAAAGTTTAGTATTAGACGGAAAAGACGCGGCACCGCGGCCGGGGCTGCGGCGACCGCCGTCAGGACCGGATCGAGCAGATTACGCTTAAAGGAAAACGCCACCGTTCGACCGCAGTTATATCGCAAATCATTGTCATTATCGTCGTGTATTCTATTATCGATGGGCCTGCGATGTGAGGGCTGCTATCTGACGGCCGCCGGACGCTATCGGCTCCGGTATGATGATCGGAGGCCGCGGATGGACGCAATTTATTATAAAGATGCGAGCAAAAACATCGTCCGGGGTCTTCGTTAAGCGACACTGTTGCCGATTACCGATAGTCCACTTTAGAGATGAAACGATAATTGACAACAAATAGTCTCTTATCTTTTTCAAAGTAAATTAAGTTGCGAGTTGACTGCCCTTCAAATTGCTAATAAATTATCGCGTTCTCAACAATGTCGTAAATGGGTTTTACAAGATGTAAAGAACAAAAATAACATTTATTTAAGTGCATTAACTCCTACATAATAACTTATATCGGCTTTTCTACTTATTATAAGTAAGAAATCAAGCATTTTAATTTCCAACCGATCGTAAGTGGCGTGTTTTCTGCTGTTGTAAAGAACATTAAATCAGAAAAAGCTTATTTATCGTTGCTTTAAAAAAGTCACATTATAGGAACTCGAACGCGAACACATTCAAACTTGAAATTATTTGGGATCTAATGGAATTAATTCATAGCTGCCACTATATGCACCTCCTATTAATAAATAGTCTATGACTATATATTGACGGACCAGTATTACACAGGCCCACGTTATGTTGATAGAGGCATTCTAATGCGAAGTTATGTCGTTAGATATGTGTGTGTTACATGACATGTCGTGGAAGAATAGGTACTTAGTCTTCATTCCATAATACGAATGGTGCGGCGGCGGCGATAACACTTTGATGAAACACTCCGGAGATAGGTACAAGTAGAGACTCGATATGCAGTCCGCAAAACATTATTCACAATTAAACCTTTAACTTTTTGAACATTAAGTCCAGGTAAAATCCCATTAATATGTATTGCCTATTTAATTTACTGTTTATATCAATAAAAATATTATTAAATAAGTTTAAGATACCTACACACCACAAAATAATAATTAAATTTCTGCAGAGAAAGATAATTTATAAGTTAATAAATTAAGTTCACAAATTAAATAACGTAATGTTGATTTTTATAATTATGTTTATTAATTACATGTTAATTATATACGTAAATTATATCAGCTCAGTAGCATATAAGTAGGTACTAATTACCAGTAGCTACCGTGTAGGTACTGGCAATATCAATTAGCTTATTATTAATTAATTCGGCCGTTAACAACATTTATATGTTAATGTCAACGACAATTAAATATCGGAGTGTGCGACATGGCAGACATTACTGAGTGGTCAGTGGTGAGTGGTCACGCCACATCGTATCACAATAACTTCAAGTTTTGCACAAACTGTATGTTAATACGACTGAATGTTATATACTCGTAGTAGTAGGTACTATTGTTATTGCTGCACCGCACGGATACTGCCAGCATTGTAGAATTTTTAATAAAAAATAAATTAATGCATATTATTTACATGTTCCATGAAACTTTTCAAATAAATATGGGTATCTTATAAAGTTTTTTTATGGTTTTCCTTTCGTCGTTTGACCATAACTGCGGCATTAACAATTACCTACCACTAATAGGTAAATGTTACACACCTGTTTCAAGCTATAATTTCTACATAACTGACACCTACCAATTCAGTAACACTCAATACCTGTTTAATATGCTGCATATTTTTAGTTACTAAATGGGATTTTTGTATTATTAGCTATGAGTAAATTGCAATCGTTATACTGTGTTTGCGTATACTGGTCGAGACAGATTGGAATTTTAAAAATGTAGTCGACTCACCGACATACATACACTGCACCCGGCTCCGCTCTCCTCCAGCTTACACGACGAATCATGTATGGTAGACAGTCTCATTTAATAAATGCTTAAAGAATGTCAGAATATAATAAATAAAATAGTACTAAACTAGCAACCGATCTCCAAGTTTCCTCTGTTTGGAAAAGCTAGGATTGCTCTACATCTGAAATAATACAATACGATACAAAAACCCTTTATTGTACACCTCAAGAAATATACAAAGTACTTATAGCTAATAATTAAATACCTAATTGCTAGGTATTCGTTTTCCACTGGACCTATAATCATGGATTAATTAGATACCTACCCAAGTAATTCATTCTTGTACGCAAAAGTAGGTACAGTATTAGTTAATTAATTTTATCATATTTTTAATAAGTTCGATAGCTGTTACGTCGTGGGAACAGATTAATTTTCCGGGATGAAGTATCCTCCATAATGACCGCTCGGAGCCCAGCTGCCACGATGCCGCTCTCCTTGCCACAATATTACCACGTCGTTTTGCACAAACTGCACCGATTTATATACCGATCATAATGCCCGTTAAAATACCCAAATAATATATGATGTAGTAATAGCCGCGGTAGCGACCTCCGACGACCGCCGACTGAAGCGCATTCTCTGAGGTACAACCAAATTACTAAGTTTAACATAATAACCATAATTTGTGTTAGAATCCATCACTGCTTATGCGGTGTTCATAAACAGTTTTTATACGCTACAATACACACCGAGTAGTAGAGTTATGTCGCTGAGAGATATTAGTCACCTATTCACAAATAATATTGGTAACATAAATGTGCGACGGTAGACTCATAATATGTGGTTTGTAGTTCGAGAGCTTTTATCCTAAAGTAAGTACGAATTGAGTCAATTAAAGATAATGCGATGTAAAAGATATTTTTGTCATACTCTCCGTTTCAAAACAGTGGTAACATACAATGATCATATTTTATTTATGTAGTAGTTAAGGTGGATGGTGGATGGAGGACGGTGGAGGGTGGACGATGGATGGTATGTACCGACGGGCGTCACGGTCGCGTGTGATTTGTGCCAATTTACCCGATACCAGCGAATACTCGACGGAGGCGGTGTGCGGTGTGTTCCACTTGGACTCTGTTGTGTTGTTCCAGCTTGCACTGCTCGATCATAAACTCTGTGATTTAGGTGTGAGTAATTGTCAATAGACGGCTAGAATCTATGTTAATTTATATGCTTATAATAGATATAAGTACTTCTACATATTATACATCTGAAGGAATCTTTTGACATTTTTTTTTGTCATAAGAGCAATTACATACCTATATCTATAGGTATTTACATGTGATCGGGTTTAAAAAAAGAACGTCATTTATTTACTTATGAATCTTTTTTGCACACTATATTGTACAAATGGCGGGCTTAATGGTTGCAGCCAACTATTACCTAAGTCATCAAGTTTTTTGGGTTATAAGACTATAATAAGTGACTAAGGTAATCCCGATTTCGTTTTCAAAAATATGCTTTTCACGTAGATTTAAAAAATGTTAAAACTACAAATAGAGGTGCTATCTACCATTCCTTCTAAAGTAACAATAGTGATGGTTGACTTTACTGACTGACAAATTGATTTTTGGCTACAATCATTTAACTCCAAATGATGCCTACAACATTTTAATTGAATAAGGTAAACCACGAGTGAAGCCTGGTCCCCGGGGTGTGTTGTATAAAAGCGTCATCGTTGTTGGCGGTGTCTATGGCGGCATGGCGACAGACCACGGTGGCACACACCCGCGTGCAGCGCCCGGGGCGCGGCGGCCGCGGCAATTACGCTATTAAAAAAATAATATCCGCAACTCTTTGTTTTGCGGCCGGCGGTTTTATTCATTATTTATGGTCTTAATTACCGGCGCGTACGCAGCGCTATATTTCACGGCGACGCGCAAACTCCCACTTCAATAGGTTTTCGGGTTCGGCTGCGGCTGCGGTGTGCGCGAGCTTTAATTACTGGTTGCGTGCACTACTTTCTTGTACGAAAATAATAAATCCTATAACGGTAGTGAGGGGGACCGCGGACGATCGCGGACTTTGTTTGCGAGCCAAGTTAACCGCTTCATATCAAAAACCATCCTTTTTCCAGAAACGATAACTTATTTTTGAAGTTGATCGCTCGTGAGATCATTCATGATCGAAACTCGATAAAATATTGAATTCCAATAAGACCTTCACATCTTGATTAAATATATTTATGGGGTCGTACTTCTAGTGAACTATAAAAATTGAAAGAATACCGCATACACATACCTACTCATTAATTACGTTATTGATAGAAACAATTCTTAATTGAATTCTTGAGACGCGGAAAAAAAAGTTTTCAATAAGTTATGGCGCCGTTAATATTGATACGATAATTAATGTTAGCGCCACCGACACCGACGATCTCGTAACAGGAAAAACATGCTGTTCTTATAACATCAAATACCTGCTCTATTAAAAGTTTATTGCGAATAAATATTTAACTGTTAGCTCTCATGCCGCATAGGTACCTATAATAGGTAGATATAGACGCGTCTAACTTTTTAAGAACTTAAAGTATAAATTTTCTTTACAATACGGAGGATGACTTGTACTCGGGATTGTTGTATTACCAAATTTTGTCGTAAAATAAAAATACGAAATAAAACCACAATCTGTACCTAAACTTTTACGTTTAAGATGTTTTAAGGGATTTCAAAGTTCTGTAGGCAAGTCGATTTAAAAAATATAACATTAATTAAAAATAAAAATACCAATAAATAATAGGTACACCCGATTTATAACTTTGGTTTGAAAACCATATCCATAAACGGAATATTTAATATACAGTTATACCGTACCGTACATTTATGAAGTTCATAATATTATGCACTGTATACAAAGTATATAAGTTCATAGCGATGACGTCATAATTTTAATGCCTTGTATATGGCGCGTTTTTGGGAAAGTCCAAAAATGTAAATTCCAAAATGCGCTACCTTGGGAAGTTTTGATGTAAGCAGAGTCATTCCTTCACCAGAGTTACCATTATTGTAAGGTCTTTCTTTCATTAAATAACGGCAACAAAAAATTGTCATCATGCCTATTCATAGTTATACCATATTTTAATTTTATTCATTCACGTTTCTTGTTTCTTAGGTGAAAATGGCCAAAATAGGTTAAATAAACTAAACCTATTATGAATACACTAACTAAATTGGTTCCTACTTGCGAATTTGTAATTTGTTAGTTTTATAGCTATGGAAATGTAGCATGCAGTGCACCTTAAACGATGTCATTGTTCAGGAGGTTCTTAGTCGAGGGGAGTAGCATGGGTTCATGACGGATATACTTAACCTCTCAAATAAGACATGCTGGATATCTACGGTACGCTAATTATTCAGCTGAGCCTCGTTCTAATTTGACTTTTGAGATTGGCGGTTATATCGCGATGAAAACTCGATAGAAAACAAAAAGTACTACTGAAATCGAGGTCGTAAGCTCGATCTAGGTACGATCTAAGAGTAGCAGTTAAACAACAGTTACGAGCGCACGTTCGAAAACTTTCAATTCGGTGATCGCATCTCTCCGTCGGACAGCGGTCGCCGAGCACGAAGCACGAGGAGCGAAGCACGCAGCACGCAGCACGCAGTACTCGGCTCGCGGCGTCCTGCTTGCGTATGCGGCTCGGCCGCGGGCGCAGCTGGAATCACAATCGACACTCTCGGTAATAACTCGTCGAACGTCGCGCCGCGGAATCGACAAGTAGGCTGCGGGCATGCGCGACCCGCTCTTTGTTAGAAAACCTTGGCCGCGAAGGTCGGACTATTTCTGGTTATGCAGTCACGGTGTTGTATGCGGCGACGGCGGTGGTGGTGATGTGGAGTGTTGGCCGTCCTGCATTCGACTCCTCGGCAAATCGGGACCAGTACCTTACCTACCTATCATAAGGCATCTTACACACATGCTCGCGTAGTTCACATAAGTATCTAAACATGGATATCCATACATAATTTCAAAGTACACAAAAACAGCGTACAATATTTTTAATTATACTGACTTTTAAAAGGAAGTAGACACTCAAGCAGCTATGCAAATTACGACGCAATAACGCAACAAAAAGCTTAAAAAATTATAAGAATATATGAGAAACAAACCTACGCTTTTTACGCTGCATTTCGAACGAGTTCCGTTATAAGTAACGAAGTTACTATATGTTTTAATGACTAATAGGTACCTTGAATTGCAACATGCTCATTAAATCTACTGGCAACAATGTAAGAGGTGAGCACTATACATATAAGTACGTATCGAGACATCTGTTTGTCGAAGCAAAAAATTAATGAGAGTAGGCAAGACAGAGCGTAAGATATTCATGCGATTCATGAAAACGTTACGCCAGTCGCCATTATTCAGATGCGATCGCTCGCGTCAATCATTGCTCGCCTCGGACCCGAAATCCATTACCACCGAGCCACCGAGCCACCGGGCCACCGGGCCACCGGGCCACCGCGGCACCAGGCCGCGGGCCCCGGCCGTATGGCGACACTGCCAGAGGCCTCGCTACTGACATTTTTGGCGAACTCTGGACTTGAAGACAACAGTATACACTGATTAAACTGATAAAACTAACGAAATCAATTCTGCACACTGAATATTTTTTGTCAATTTTAATGTAGCTAGTAGGTAGGCTTTGTTATCGATATGGAGTTTTGTAGCTTGAATACCGGGGCCTTAACTATACTTTTTATCCCAAACAACAGTTTTGTTAAAAGGTAAAAGGTTTTCTGAAGCGAAGCGAGGGTGGGCTAACACTACAATTAATAGATAGATCTACAGTAAGGAGGACGGGTGTCGGAAGCTGTATCCACAATTCCACATGTATTTATTTAAATGTATTAAAATTGCCACTAAACAGAACCGTGTTCACATCACTTAAATATTCCGTCGCCCATTTTGTATTAATCAAAATAAATCATCAATTTTTTGTTTATCCCGCCGATGTCAGTCATTAATATACGTATAAAGAGTCTGTCCTATGTTAAATTTAAATTAGTCTGAATTTGTAAAGTCTTCCTAAATCGACAGCTACCGGGGACATTTTTTATTCAAATTAGCTAGAGACAGTCAGTTTTGATATACTACAATTACTGGTTTCTGTGTAGGTATGTGTGATACCCTCGGAGACTGTTTCTGGCACATACATTTTTCTTTTCAGTTGTATAGTCTACGAGCCAAGGTAATTAAACAATTTTGTTCAAAAAGGGTCTGCTAAGATCAATTTTACACCGGACCTAACACGCATTTGACAACTCCAAATTAAATCTGATTATAAATTCAATAAAGTTTGATAATAAAGATTGGACTGTAATTTTCGATATGGCATATTATGCATTCGTGCGATGACGTTCCTAATTCAGATGAGGTGCAGTCGGCGTGCGCGCCGGTCGCCACGCGAGTGATGCGCTAAATAATTCATTAATTTGCGTCCATCGCTCGAAGTGCATTCGGATCTGTTTTTTGCCGGTAACTGCCGGCTCGCGAGCCCGCCACGCTTTACATTTCAACATTACAATACAATGCTAATGCTCGCCAGGTGGCTACAAAAAACATCACGTTTTAGGCGACTTCTAACGGCTGCTCGTTCAACTAATCAAGCTGAACTTTTAAATACCTCGTATGTTTATTGAATAATGAAGATTCAAAATTGTCACTACCTCTACGAAAAATTCAAATCACAGCATTTTGATATTTTTTTAAATTTAATTAATAGTTATATTTCAAGGAAATGCAATTTATCAAATATGGATGACTTATTATTATAATAAATTGGAACATGACGTTCTTTATCATTTTGTTCAAGATGCGTTAAAAGGTTGGTACTCGTAGTTTGTTAGCGGACTCTAAATTATTCGTTCCGGTTGCCAACGATCCATCGCTCACGAAGCAATTAAATGCTAGATCGTTTTACATGTTTTTATTTTAACACGAGAGGTACAATAGTGAAACCAAGACTAGAAGTACTTACAAATAAATTGATACCACATGCCCATCGTTCATACTAACTATACCTACTTACCTCATCTAATATGCTAATTTAATCTGAACTATAAGAGTACTTAAATGTAGGACTGGATTAATAATTGCAATGGAAATGCATTCGTCGTATTCGAAGTAACGCCCGGTATTTGCACGCGGCCACCGGATCACGACACGACGTACGACACGACCCACGGCTACACTCTGCTCACTGGATCGCGGGAACTATTTACTTCGGTTTGAAAGTCGTCGTCAGCAACTCGGTAAAGCACCGTGTTTCTAATTTAAATTATTTGAGTCTCCGTCAATGAGGACACACTACTCTACCTTGCTACTAATATGCGCAACAATGGCAGGGTGACACAATCATATAATTACTAAAAAAAATTGGGTGTAGCTGTGTCCTCCACCGCGCGCGATTTTTCACTGTTCTGTAATTAATTCTTTAATCTTTTAGCTCTCCAGATTTGATTTTGGATTGAGACAATAGATTCTAAACTATAACGCCAAGCTGTATCCCCCGATTTTGTCATTAAGTTTTTAGGATTGCCCCCGTACGACAGCAAATTTAAAGACGTGTACCCGTCAAAATTAACATCACTTTGCATACAACTTAGGAGGGTAGGGTTTTGGTCAAGTCAACCTACAGATAGGTAGGTACATACTTTGAGGATAAGACAATGTCAGTTACTTACGATTCAAATTAGGAATGGAAAAAGGGATCATGAAATAAGCTGTGAAGCTTGCTACTTGTATACCTGCAGCAGACAGCAAGTGAGGCAAGACTAACAAAGCTCCTAAACCCCGATCAGTTTCCCAGCAGCACCGACCGCCAGGAAGACACGTCTCGTACGTGTGCGACGACACTGTACTACACGACACGCCAACACTCTTGATATTTGGACGTACAGTATTCACAGGTTACATAATGGAAAATATTATTTACATTATAAATTCTGTGAGAAATATTTTTCGAATCTCATTCGTTGTTCAGTACGCCTTAACTAATTACAAGCACTCTTTTTTTGAGGTAGCTATTAGTTTATTTTATCGGTTAGCAGAGCAAAATAAACGACAGTAAAAAGAGATCCACCAAATCCTTTTCACGTCAATAGGTACGTCTTTAAATTTTCTGCCATACGAGGGAATCTTAAAACCTAATGACAAAATCGGGGAGAAAGTTTGGCGTTGTAGGTTCGAATCTATCGTCACCATCCAAAATGAAATTATAGGTAGCACTAGATAGTTAAAGGATCAAAGAATTAATTACAATAAGCGAGGATAGTGAAAAATTGCAGGCAGTAAGAGCAGAAGCGCCGGCATTTTGAGTTTATTTTACGATGTACTCGTAAATAGGTACCAACATATTATAGAAAAATATTTTATTAAAAGAAGTAGCTTTTAACTTAAACTTTTATTCACGTTCACACAGTCGTGTTCATGATACAGCTATACCTACCCAAAATTTTGAAAGGATAAGAACAATAGCAAAGGTTTTGGCGATGAATCAGTGAAGCAGTATCAGGATCAAGACGCGACGGGCGCAGTGCGCGGCCGCAACGTGGAGTGTCTGTAGCGGCGCAGGACGCCCGCGCCCGCGCCTGCGCCGGGCCTTCCACTGTTTCCTGCACTATATAGTAGTTTAGTTGTCAACTAGTCGTAGTTAACAAATATCCAAATCAGACATAAGTTCAATTTCAAAATGACAAACCATTTATTTTTCAAAAGTATTATCTTTGTGCAATTTCTTTATTATCCTGATTGAAGCTATAGGCACGAGTTGGTAATAAATAACTTTAATAATACAATGGTTTTGTAAAAGATATATCGTGCCAGAGTATGCTCTAGGTCTACTCGCTTTTGAGGAGAGTCCAGTGCTCAGTAACTGCTCTCCTCATACTAGTTTTTCGTCCATCGATTCTTTTTGTGTAACTTAATAACACAAATAATAACAATTAAATACGATGCACACATGGCTACGCTCTCTTGCAATAGATACACACAAGTAGGTGTCTTAAAAGTACCGACCAATTCAATCAACTGCTGATCATTTACAAACATCGATCGTATCGTGAGAAGACATTCTCAATCGTCCAACGATCGAATTGATATCGATAGGATTGCGCACAAAAACGTATTCTCGATTGGAATTCGATCCTCAGTAAAATCGCTGACATCGAGTCTCGTGCATGCGTCACGCATAACAATCTGCGGAATACTGCGGATCTGAAAACCGCAGCGCACCAGAAAAACGATATTAATCCAGAAGATGCCAGTAAATAATGGTTGGCAATGTTGGCACTGCTGAATTTTGATAATGATCATTTCTTGTTCACTTTTGTTGACTTTGGATATTATTTTCTGTAGCGTATTGATATAGGTACCTACCTACAGTAGTTTTGTAGTGATGAATAAAGTACTGATAACTTACTACATGAGATTACAACTATTCAAATTCGAAACAACGTGAAGCAACCTGGCGCTGATTCGTCGTCGCCTTCGGTAATAAGCGAGGGAGAGTTGCGCGTTGCACAAGGAGGCCTCTAGTAGCTTGTCTTCGGGAATAACAACAACATGCTCCAACAAAGTAACAGTCGACCTCCCACACTAGTAGCATGTTGAACTTCAGCCTCATTGAACTGCACGAGATAAAAACAAAAAGTGTCGGACTGTATGCAAGGCGCGAGCAGGTGACGTGACGTCACGTAACACATATCCGGCCCGGGATGGCGGGATGGCGCTGATAAGGGAGACACGGCGACAGGAAGCGACCCGACCCGACCACGACCGCGCTCACGAGGATATAAGTAAAGATGACGCTCTGAACAACACGGCGAGCGACAGACGTTAGCGACGCAGTAATTACTGGGACAGATTCATACAACTGCAACTGTTAACGATTGCGAAGACAAGAGCAGCCTCATAGAGTGGAATGGCGTCGACTTAATTATAACTTAGTAGGTACAGGACACAAGTTTTTCCTTATAAGTTAAGAGGTCTTTAGTATATTGACGGTGTTCCAGTGTGAATTCGTAGAACATGCAAATGCTGGCGTCGCTGGCTTTTGCTGATAGACACTTTCTATGAAATAATAGCTTCAGACGGAGCCTTATACGGATGTAACGATAATATGAGATGTGCTCGCGCCAACGACGCATTACGTATTTCCAACGATTACCGAGCAGGAACTGATGTACACGTGATAATAAACTGAAGGAGTAACCGCTATTGGCCCTGAGCCAATGAAGGGATTATACTCAAAGAGAATGAAAATTAAGTATAAGTTAAACACATAAGTAAAAAATGAAGTCGTTAATTAATTGACTTCTTCATAATACTCCCTAAAGCAATTTGGGGCCCTGGGACCCTGTGTTCACCTCTTGGTATCGAACTCCACCTCTTTTTCATATTTATGTTTTATTCAGAAGACTGGATACTTAGTACTATCGTACGTGTGCGCTGCATAGCTATCAGTTTTCTGAAAAGCCATATATTAGTAAACGCAGGTGATCAAAGTAGTAGGATAAACTCGGGGATATTAGTATGTAACATGGTTTTTAAATCACCTCATGGGACATCGGGAGGCGACAAGCGCGCCATACACACGGCAATCGCGCCAGAGCCGAGCCGCGCGACACCACAATACGCAGTATACCACTCGCCACTCGCCACTCGCCCGGAATTGGGATTTGCATATAATTCTTATTAAGACACCGCGCGGCTCCCGGTGACCGCAACACTAATTAGACAATTTGCCTATCCAGTCGGCGAACAGTGTCCCCCAGAGCGCGGTCGCCACGTCGCAACCGCACCGAGCGCCGACATCTCAATTACGCCCTAAGCTCACGGACTATAAGACGCATTTCGGCGGGAGTCAAGCTAGGTCTCGGCTCGAGGACTAAGACATCGGCGGAAAGGCTGATTTCCATTGTAATGTATGCTAAGCGGCTGCGACCGCGACAATTAGGCTAGGGATGTGCCGGCCACGGCCGCGGTCGTGTCTCCGCGCCGTCACGCTGAATTGCGATCGGCAATTAGTGCTCCTCGCGTCCGTCGCCACCGCTCCGATCACGACCGCATCTAATATGCTCGAGATGCTCGGCGCCGCGATGCATGCTAAGGGAAGGGAAATGCGTACGGATTACCGTTACGGATTCCCTACTAGGTAATTTTTAACGATACGTGGGTGCGACGGTGGAGGACGACCGGTTATCATTTCGGAACGGAATTTCCAATTCAAACCACGTTATTAATAAGGAGACCGTTCGTGATCGGCTCCCTCTCCTACGCCGGAGCCACGAACAAAATAGTCGAAAAAGGTAAGCGCGCGGTCGTGACGGGAATGTCGCCGAAGTTATGTATTTTAGGGCGCACTCATTGTATTTTAAACCGCCATTGTTTCGTATTTCGCGCCCGCGCAGAATGCCCGCACCCGCGCCCGCGCATCGGAGCCGTCCGAGGAGCGTCCATCAAAACGAAATCGACCTAAAAATAGTCAGTTTTACCGTTCGAAACGCAGGGCTGATGAGACGTCAGGACGAAGGCTAAGGCGCGGAGTGACGGACGGAGGAAAACATGACGAATGGCGTGGGTCGTAAGGTCGACGGCTCCCGCGGAGGCGCGGGCGGCGCGGGGCGGAGGCGCACGTG
>LGAG01000382.1:5076-26291 GCA_001278395.1 Lerema accius
GTAGAATACCTGCGGATACAATCGACACGACCGCCGTTAGTGCAACTCTCATCTACCAATTTTATCTCAGAATACTCTTTTTGAACGGTCTAACTGAGAGTAAGTTTGATTGAATGTAGGAAATTATTCGGTTGACGACACTGGGCAGCGGCTGGCGGCGCGCCAAGCTCGCGATATAATATCTCGCGGCAGTTTACGATGCGCTCACTGTGCAAACGACTCTATCTGGACAACTGTGACATCAGTGCTTCACGCGTCACGCCGCCGATTAACACTTCAAATATGCCATCACCGCTTACAGGAATATCGCTGTTTGTCTATCGGTATCGGTCGGTACACATTGCCGCAATTGTTTGTTTCAGCTCCGTCTAAAGATTAGGCGATTCGAAAAAAACAATGTCGTTCTCCTAAGGCATTGGATATTTCTAAAATAGCAAATAACAAGAACTGACTCGCATAAACCTTATCTCTACATATTTCTCATGGTCATCTTCCAGGAAGAAGTAACCTACCTGACTCATCGCTTACTGTCTGAGGCAGTATGTATAACACAATGACTTAAACCCGTAAATTGCCCGCTACAAGCAAGCAGACAATAATGCACGAAAACCTTGTTCATAGGCAAAAGCTCTTATATCGCCCGCAGGCCTCCAACAGGATTCAACCACAGTGGATACTCACTGAGAAGTTGAGCGCGAGCCCGAGGCGGATGGGGTGTGTGGGCGGCAGCTCCGTCATGGCAATGTCGGAGGCGGCCTTGTACGCGACCAGCGAGTTCTCGGCCGCCTCCTTGCGGTCGTTGCCCGTCGCGAACTCCGCCAGGTACCGGTGGTAGTCACCCTGGAACACAACGCACGCTACATGTTACACCAATTACACCACTTCGTAACTTAAACCTAAAAATACTTTTAAAACATAAGGCAGATAAAAAAATGTAATTACGAAATGACTGAAATTATTTTATGAATTTTTATTTACATGATAAATCACTTCTAATCTATCTGTCTCAAGTGCCTGTATCGACCTGATCTAATCAGAAATGTGAAATTAACTTTTTCTAATATTGTATTTTAATTGCAGTTTTCCTAATCAACGGCACTTCAGATAATGTTGAACCTTCACTGTAGAAGCTTGGTGAATTAAATTGCTTAAAATGTTTAACTCAATGTGTTATGTCGTTTACTACAATGTCGTATTCGTCTCTTCAAACACTGCTTTACTTTAAGAGACAAAAGAATAAATGAATTACTTCTCGTGATTCTAATATTTAACAATTATTAATGGACTTATAATTGAATTAACTATTTTTTGTGTACCAATATGTCACACTATCTATCAACGAGTAACTGATGACAGCAGATGGTGTGTTGTATAGTTTTAAAATTATTGAAGTGTAAGTGACCTACTAAATGTGCAGTGTTTCAGCCTAAGCCTTCTCCGATTCACGTCACACGCGTATAAACTAATTTATCTCGTTCTGTAATCATGGTTAAGTCCCCTCGGAAGATTATAATATTTGTAAATATGTCGTCGAAGTGATATCATATCAGCGGCTCGCCGAAGGATAACTGTGCATCCGTAGCACTTTACATACTCGATAACTACTGATATAGCAAGAATGGCGATCCGAAATTGAAACTCGTCGGTTTTAAGAGAATTTTTTCTATGCAAAATAATAAATAGCTAACAAATTGAAATAATAAAAGCAAGATGCACGCACGATGCATACGACAGTCGGGAGCCTTCAACCCTCGTACACAAAATTGCATCGGTCTCAAGTATTGGCCCGGCTGCGTCGTCTAGACACACAGACGGCGGTATCGATCCCGCGCGCCGCACTCCGCTCGTCCCGGGACACGTTGCGTTACGTAACGCGGCGCGGCGAGCGTGCATCGCATCGCATCGCCGGCCGCGCGCGAGCCTCCTGCCTATCGATTACCCTACTTCTTATTGTGCCGGTGCTGGTGGCGAGTGACGTCACCGCCCGTGCCCCGAGCCCGTGACGCCACGGTGGCAGGGCGGGGCCGCACCGACCCGGTACATTCCAAATTCAATAAAAGCATTTTTGTGTAAGACTGTCTGCACACGCCGTCGAGGATTACGTAAGCGCCGCCCCCGGAGGATTATTATTAATAAAGTTACGATGCCTCGAACGTGCCATGTGATATGAGAAACGAAAGATTGATGGAACCGACGGATATACTACTGTACTATGTAGTATAATGAAATGGTGATTCTATCGTTTATCTCCTTCTTTGATCTAAAGTACCCGAGTCAATTTCCAAGGAAACTTAAGATTTCTTTTTAATGAGATCCGAAACTTCAATCATAAGGAAACATCAAAGAACCATCGAAACATAATAAACAACTTCTGTGTTACATCCTAGGAGGGCGCATTCTTTGACACTAGTTTTTACAAATGCATGACCGAACATCGAAGCGTGCCATAAACGAATACGTAAGTGCGCGCGTAAGTTAATAATTGTCAAGTATTGTTAAGTAGCGTGACGTGCGTAATGAGGAAGCATGTGGCACTGCTCATTAGTGGACATTAACAATCGAGATACGACGCTGTCGCCCCTTTGCCCGGCGCCCCGCCACGCGCACGGGAGGGACAGGTTTCAGTCACAAGCCAGTTTCTTGTCGGGTCTATTTAATAAAATATGTGTTGGATATTTTATTATTTTCATTTCTCAAACATTGCGGACTTCTGTTCTCGAAGGTTCCTAAGCAGTTATAATTGGTATCCTGTACTACTGTAATACTGTAATTGTCTAAATCTAAACGATTGTTTAATCTGTCTCTACCAGAACCTACCTAATTTACAAGTGTAATAAAAGCTCGTGTTTGTGCTGCCACTGACTTCGCTGTATACCTATGTATTGAAATGTCCTGTCACAACTGCTAAAAAACAAAGTGTAATGTAATAAATTGTAATGTAATGCTACTGTTAATTTTAATAATGGTATCACAACTGACCTTCATTTTGTAGTAGAACACTTTGGACTCGCCGGTCTGCGAGCTAGGTATGAGGTGCTTGTCGAGCACGCCCAGGATGTCGGAGCAGATGTCGCGCAGCTCCTTCTCCACCTGGCTGCGGTACGCGCGGATCATGTTCAGTTTGTCCTCGGCGCCCTGCAACCGACACAAACACCCCTTCAATACCTCCGTAGAAAACCTAATTTACTGTTGCGGAGGCGAAAGGCTTAAGCTGGCTATAGACGGGATGTTTCAAGCAGTTGCGGGGAGTACAACAGCCATATGAACGAGCTTGCAGCAGTTGGTCCATACAATCATTCGCGCAGACTATTGTAAGTTGCCTGCAACGACTGCTTGAAGAAATCCGTCTATAGTCAAGGTTATACAGTCTATCCCCGCTGAAAATATGGATACTTAAACGTTTATAAAAAGGACGTCACGGATTAACGCGGTCGTGAATAATGGCCGTTATTATCTAGCCCATTCGGGGATGTAGGCCATTGCGCGCATGTTTACGACCAATGTATGATTCCGTCAGATCTATCACACGCGCCTTAACAACTGGCACGTGAACCAGCACGCGACGGATTTACGAGTTCAATCTTATAATTAACATGACATTCCACAAGTGAAATTTCGTCTAAACTCTCGTGGGATTCTGAGCTGGATCGCGTACGAGAGCCGTTAAATAAGCTCACAGAAGTTATGAATATTCCGGTAATACTCCATGCGTAACGCTGCACACTCGTAAAATTCCTTCATCTCTAGATTTAGGACACATTAAATGTACTCTTTAAAAGCACGAGGTGAGACAGTGAGCAGAGAAAATGAGGCGTTTTCATTGAGTTATTAGACACTGCCTTACTACTTATAAGCTGTTAGCGATAACTGTATTACACACAACTGAACAAATGAACTTCAAGTCAAGATACATTAAATACATAATAGTTAATCAAATCGCGAGATGAAAATAAAATGAGACAAGAAAGAAAATCCGCTTGACCATTATGCTAATACGCATATTGGATCTCAAGATCTCGAGAGGATCTCGATACGGATCTCAAGAGGGAAATTGATAGGATTACGTATGCAAAGATTTCGCCCACGAAGTGAAATTGAAAAAAATATCCCTCAATCGTCTTGAATAATTCGAACGTTTCAGATGACATCCTTTATTGCTGATTTAGCCGATATATTGTCGTAAACTTGCTAAAACCCTTCAACTTATTGCCACGAATGAACTTACCGACGCTTTGCAATTTTGTAAACGGAATATAAAAGTAGGGGATAATGGTAATCAAAAGAACAAGCCACTCGATGGCAAGTGGTAAACGTCCCGTTTATGAGCTACCGAAATAAAAGTGACATCGCAAAGGTGTTGTTGCTGGCTGGTCAGAAAGCTTCTTGACTTTAGTAACCGAAATAAGAAAAAAACATTTCCGTGAAATTCTACTTCATTCTACAAGGTAGCCAGACATAAAATAACCTACCGTCTTGTGGTTTTTGTAATACAGGTAGTCCCGCTATGCTTGTCTGCAAAGTTTTCAAAGAACTTTGTCCACAATGGGCACATTTCGTGTCTCGACTGCATCGTCGCAGTAGTTGTAACGCTCCGTTATCAGTGCACGAGAGGTCGGCCGTTGATTTGTAGTTATAGATAGTAGATGTCATCTCTAACCACACGGAGGCATTTAATTGATTGGTGTTGCAACGGAAGGGAGGATACACACAATCCTCTGCTCTAAACGTAGAATTTTAGTGTGAGGTAGTTAACCACTATGATAATTATGTAAACGTCGAGCGTTTTTTTTATTAAAAGTTTTCCCCCAAAAGGACCCCAGCTGATAGGTGGATTTTTTGTAGCCCTCGTTAGTCTGTGAACTTAAAGCGATTTGATGAGCTTTCATATTCTTCTGTACAAACTATTGTGTATATTTCTCGTGTCGTGTCATGTACCAACTCCTGCACACTGACCGAGCCCTCAAAAGTCACGAGCGTAACGCGGGAGGATGGTATCGATTGCGCGCCTCCGTAAGGGTCACCCGATCTCTTCATTAACTGTTGGAAATACGATCTTTTTTGTTCCGCGATCGCACCAATGGAACACCTGTCCTTTTATTGCCTAAAATATAACGATTTCTATTTCTATGGTATGTGTTTTGGTTCCAGACTGCAGTATAGGAGTATCAGTAATAAGTGGTCCGCCAATAACTTTCTGACTGTCAATGCCAATGACGCATAGTTCATTGTGCGTATAGTCGTTATATTAAAGAGAATCTAGTACCTTTTCTAACTATTGAAAATAAATTTTATTCAGTTATCTGAAACTCCTGCAACAATCGAAGTAAAAAATATAAAAGAGACATTTGTCGGGCCGAAAAATTAAGTTACATTCCAATTATACATTAGCCACATAATTTGTAACAAACAGTAAACACGAGTCGAATTTCACATTTCGACGTCAAAAGGAAACAACAAAAATTAATTACGTAATTCACTAGTACAGGTAGCCTAAACATTTGTCGTATTACACGGGCCTTTGTGTCCGAAATCGTACGCATTGTTTTATATGCTTCATTTATTATTATGTTTAACAGCTCAATGCCGTTCGCAACACCTGCCTCGTCTGCGCAAAATAAATGTTTCAGAGAGGCGCACAATAGCCCCATCAAACATTCCCAAACTCTCACCGGTTAATGTACTTGCGCCGCGTACTCGAGGTGAAACTTTGTGTCCCTCGCGACGTTATAATCGTTATCATTCTCATTGAAAATTAATTGGACCAGTCTTGCTGTAGACTTTAAATTAGCGCTTTTTAGTACTACAGAAAAATAAGTCCTCCACAGCTGCAGCCCGTCCTACACGTATATTGGTTTGCTAGGAGGATGTCCGTGCCGCGGCTAACTGCCGACCCGCATCGACCTCCCACCTCGCTAGTGGCCCAGAATGCTAATCAACTAAACGCCATCAAACGGTAATGTAAACCGATCTATGGTGGTGCTTTACCAATCTCGTTAAACACAGAAAAAACATTTATTGCGTATTCAATCAAGTTTTCCCGAAAACAGTATTTAAACCGGTCTTACTATATGAGGAGGAATGTGAGCCAACAAACTTGGGTAACTATATAGTCTGCTCTGATGATACCATTCTGAGATAGAGACCCATAATTGCAACTGTAACAAGTCTTCAGAAGTTGTCTTTTTTACACTTGATTCCCACCATCTTAAATATTTACAGGTGAACCAACATATCTATTGGAGATCGAATTCACTTAGTCCGGCGTATGAGTAAGCCCCAGGATGGTGAGAGTTGCAAATTACTTGATCAATATGTAAATCTGACCTCACCCGAGGCGCCCTTGACACTTTTCCCCGCCCTCAATAGCTGAAGCAGTGGAACGATTCGTTCAGTAGAATGGAATACTTTTTACAATGCCGCCTCATTTCGCAACGACGCTCTTTCAGTAGGTAACAAGCGAGTGGCTTCCAATGAAAAATGTCGGACATTGTTTTAGACGTACTCATTAACGATGAGAAGAATTAAATCAATTAGCACCGTAATTGGTGTCACTGAACTTGACGTAGCTCAACACATTTGACCGCATCCACATGCATTAATTAAGCAGTGCATTTGTGTTTTTACGTACATTTATATTCAAGTGACTATTACTGGTACAAATAACCTCTCCAGGTAAATAAACAAACTGAATAACCCGTAATATATTTGAATACATATATATGTGCAAACGAGGCTTCGCGTTATAATTTCATCAGAAAATAAAAATTTTATTCAACGGTAATTATTTATTACAATCGAGGACGACTTTATTCAAGAGATTCTTCCTAGGATTCTCCTCAGGGACATGGGCTGCGGAGTAGATATTTTTCCACAATTGCTGCGATTTGCTGACCAACTATCCAACGGAAAGACCATTTCCAACAAAAAAGAAGGAAGACGAATCATTTCATTTAAAATTTTGTGCTAGGGTGTCAAAACGTTGCGATTCTTTTTGCAACGTACATGATGGAATTTTTGATGAGGCAAAAAAAAACTTCAATATTGACGTCACGGCGATACGACAAAAAAAACGTACATTACAGCGTGGTTGCAACAGTCACAGAAAAACGGCCAGGCGATATCCAGCTGGTGTGTTATCCTCCCTACTCATGGATATATCCATAATAGCAATTAGACGTCACAAATCCATAGCTTGTGAAAAGAGAAGCGGAGAATTGCTTATTATCCGCTACTTGCCTGCCGAAACTGCAATCGAACACGTCAATTTCGCGATTGAATCTAGACGAAGGTGGTACCAGGCAAAAAACTAACCTTACTTTCCAATTAAACTTAGTTTCCTAAACTAAAAGCTCGAAAATGATTAGTTAAATAGATAAAAACTCCTTGATATTTTCAATTGACTACCTACATCCTTCTAATTTAATTCTTACGACCAAAACCGTTTCCAGTGATACAAAATATTGTAAACTTATTAATTACGTGATTAAAATCAACAAAAAGATTAAACAGTTAAGTCAATTAAATTTTAAGTTATTAGAACAGTGTATAATTTATGTACGTTAGATAAGCTATTCATTTTTTTAAAAGGACATAATCTCGATTGGATCTCAACATTGAAGGAACTGTGTCTCCTAATAGCGACAGTCACTCGCACAAGCACAGGCACACTATGTAGCGATGTGAGTCACGTCAATAGTTACCTTGTGCGACGTAACTAGTGTGGAATGTCCCGTAACGTAAAACTGTATAGCTGTTCGTAATTGAAACAACCTAACACTCTAATTTTAGACAAAAAAGATAACAATTCAACTTCGACGATGAAACACTGGCTGGACGTTGACGCGTTGCAGCGGCGATGTTTTCAATAGGTGGTTAATTTATTTGACCGCAGTCATGACTTAAAGTTCCTATCGATCAAATAAGGCTTAGGTGGTGAAGAAGCTTCTCCATTAAGGTAAATATTAACATATAGAAACCCACGTGTATACATTGCCTCTAGCAGTAAACCTGTATGGTACATATTGCACAATGGTGCCTTGCTTACTATTGCGTACACGCCAGTCCCAACAGCTAAAGCCCCAGCTTAAAGTATTCAAGCATAAACGAAGGCCAAACTTTGTCGGTCGCCGTGACAACCGAGCGTAAATTAGCCGCCTAACAATTGGCGGTTCAATCTGATTGCACTCGGCTCGTGGCAATTGTAAAATAGCCGATAGTCCCACCCACAATAGCAGAGGTTTCAATCAGTGGCCTCAAGAGCGCTCATATCTCGCGTTTGTCGATTACGGACGCACTCGACTGTGAATACGGACTGACTATTGCAGCCGGACTGCATTGAGCCGCCGGACTGCATTGACTGCGCCTAGACGAACGACGAAACGCAATTTCCGACTACGACCCAACTGTACCAAGACTTTCAAAAAAATACATCTATCCCTTAACTATCATAGTCTTCTATTTGCAAGTCATTGAATAGTATTGGATCCTACTGAGCAGCTAGCACATCAAAGTAAATATTTTTTTATCGTGTGAAATTTATCCAGAAACGGCGTAACAGACACCAGAATTGCCACTATTGGGTAGTTTTTCTATTAATTTGATACAGTAAAGCCAAAACCAGCAACAAATTTTCTTAGTTTAGCCGCAAGAAGACTGGCTACTAGTGTCAGCTGCGAATAACGAATAGCTATAATCAATCGACAATTCAATCTAGTTTGCAAGCACCTTTTGCGAATAGCCAATCAGCCACTCCATCTAGAATCTTGATGGTCGTACACTCGTTTTACATCGTATAATTGAATTCTGCAAACACTGAAATGGACTTCTCGTGCTGTATAACAAACCCAATATGGAATCGATCCCGTGACTAACAGATTAAATAAATATGTACTTCCTTAGTACTTCGGTACCTGGATATGATAAATTATGACCAAACTTATTAATGTCCTAAAATTCGCGAAACAATGAGATTTTTTCCGAAATATGTCGTATTGAACATTTTTAAAATATATTCTTAAGGTTTTCCTAGATCATGCATCAGCACTGCAAGAAGCATCCACTAATCTTACACAATACTAAAGTCTGGACTCTAGACTGTACGCTGTATACTGAACGGAGATGTTGCCAATGCAGTTACCTATGCTCGATGGCCCCGGCTGGTGTTCGATTTACCCATTTAGATTACACTACTGAGAAACCACACCCTTCTGGAAATCCAAGTTACGTTACAAGCAACCAGCTGAAGTTTTAATCAAACCCTCATAAAGTAGCCGTAAGGTTAATGACGTGAAATGCAAATTTGATGCGAGTCGCGTGACAGGCGCGCGGAACTAGGTCCCACTTCGGTAGTGCTGCCTGCCGTGAGTCACCGTCCGCGCCGCGCGAGCCGAGAACACGTCGGAATGTCGCCGGCACTACGCGACATTACTACGACTATCCTTATTAGAGAATTCGTCAATATTGCATAAGCCTCACTCTTTAACCCATCAATGGCTTACGTCTGGGTAACAGTCTCTCCTCATAACTGAAAAGGCCTAGACCACACTGCACCACGCTGCCCCATGCGGTTTAGTGTAGCAGGCAACACAAAGTCGCTATGTAACTTTCACTTGCAGCATAAAAAAACCCGACAAAAGCATCTATACTTCCAATGTAACAAATTGCCTGTAAGTAAGGTTAAAAGTGCTAGGCGGTGGCGTAGGTACATCACACGTTTTACGTTTAGCTAGGTGTGTTCTAAATCCTGGAACTCGTTTACGAGTGTCGCGGTTTCTGTATGAAAATCAAATGTACCCCGCACGGGCGTGCCGGTATTAACAAATGTTCAGTTCAAGGCCTTTAGAATGACTGTGAAATTTTTTACAAGGAAAAATATAAAACAGTTCCTAACAAATAAACCGAATACCTTACTACTTGATACTTGGTAGCGCTCGAGCTTTCTGTAAGTGTTCTAGCGAATCTAGTGGACACTCGAGTCGGACTCTCGGCTCTTAAGGTATTCCGATTAGCAACAGACTAGCAAGCAACAGATAAGATTCCGATAAACCGTAACTATTCCAATTACTGAAACAGCGCTTCTAGGGTAGCTATTCGGGTAAAGAATATTGTTCACAAGAATGCTTATTGCAACGGCGCGCGGCGGGTACAACCTCTGATTTAGCAAAAATCTTAAAACTATTACGGTATTAAGCAGTTTGAATCTTTTGTTCCTCCAATAAATTATATTTATTAACCGACTTCAAAAAAAGGAGGAGGTTCTCAATTCGTCTGTATGTTTTTTTTTTATTTTTTATTTTTATTTGTTACCTCAGAACTTTTTACTGTGTGGACCAATTTTGATAATTCTTTTTTTGTTTGAAACATGATACTTTCCGATTGGTCCCATTTTAATTTTATCAAAATCGGTTCAGTAGATTCCCAGATATTGACCGAAATGTCCTGTTTTTAGGGCTGCCGAGCGGCCCTGTCGATGTGTCAAAATCACGGAATGGCCACGAAAATTACAATAAAACGTAACACGCAAAATTATTCAAAACAAATTCAACTGTATTTTCATACCTTAAGGCTCATTTTCTATGCATTACATTATGGTAGACATCGTTTTAATGCTTATGAACAAAATAGTTTGAGAGCCGGGAACATTTTTACAAGTTGTTACTATTATAGCAAATTTTTCGAGAGTAGATTTATTTCGATGTAGGTAACGCTCAATTTCTTCTATGACAATGATTCTCAATAGTATTAGACAAAGGAGTTAGCAGAGATAAAAAAAAATACCGTCTAGGACGACGGGCAGTATGAATTGTAAGACAATGTGGCTGGTGAATTATAAAAATACAACAAAAATAGAAGTAAACATCAGAAAATAAATCAGTAGGTTAATAATCATTTTACATGACCTCGTTATGTCACATAAAACCGTAATTTTTGTAGGACATAGGTAAGTTTTTTCCAAAAAATTAAGATTAATATTTTTGGGACTCATTAAATTAACATACTCGTATTTAGTCTCTGTGTACCTTCTTCATCTGCTGCAATCGAGAATCGTTGTCAGGTTTTTGTTTTTTTCTTAAAATTAATTTTTATTAAAGAAGTAATTCCATATTATTACAGTACAAAATATTTAAAAAGCTACTGTTTATTTTCAAGCATTGTCGAAATATTTTTTGACATAACATTTCCATCCATCATTGGACCATCCCTCCACCGACCGTCACTAAATGGCTTTAAAAAACACTTACCAAAGAAATTAATAGTAAAAACGCAAAATGTAAAGTCATGCAATATTTTTTGTATATCAAATGGTACTAGGATATTATTGAAGGATTGTATACAGCATACAGCTATAAAACGCATTAAATACAACGCCTTCGTGTGTTCCAGTGCGCAGCAAATTTACGTCTGCAACGATGTGATGCAATCAGTTAAGATGCGATATTGGGCTAACCGTGTCCGAATTACTTCCGTCATAATTATAATTTACCTTTAACATTGTTATTAATCTGTTCAAGGGAGCTTTACAATCACAATAATCAATTAGATAATTCGCGTGCGAGTGTCACTTCAAGATACCAAACCAACGCAATGTTAAATGTTTCGTATTATCAAGTTTTTTTCCACTATCGGACAAAATTTATCTACAAATTAAACAAATAGAACGATAGTAGACATGCTGAACCGTACACTATCTATTCATTAACATTACGAAAGTTTTATCTGAAATCCTTGACCCACGCCGGCAACCCGATCAACGCGATAACTGATAATATTCAACCACAATTCGTAGTAGGCACGCACTTCAGTAAGCAAATTTTCCTTGTTCATTCTAACTACAGTCCTGGAGCCGTTTGTTGCACGTGGTACCATGCAAATGCCTGCCGTGAACCGAGCACATTTGGCTTGACTGGTTCAATGTACTGTAACACAGAAATGCTCCGCCTATCTTTTGAAGTGGTGCCGCATAACTTATTATGTCACCCCTAATGCCACAATATGAATCGATCCCGTTTCTGCAGTATTCAGTACGGTGTAAAGGATCATCCAAACACAAACTGTCACAACGCTGACAGTGCATCCTTACGCGTAGTGACGTACAGTTCGTCCAATATGAACAAAAATTTGATTTTTAAAATTACGCACGACATTGGAATAAAATAAGGAATGTCATGTGATGAACTAAAACGGGGTCACAAGCGTGCAAACATGTGTAATATATTGGTGATCTTACATTTTAAAACTGTTTAAATACTAATGCGCCGATTCTGCTAACTTAACAAACCATTTTACTATTCTTCAATTAGCATTGTGACAAACTGTCTACTCGACAATGATTTACACATTGTCATAAATAAACAAAGTCTCATTTTGGCCAACTATTGTGCCGAGACTAAACTGAGACTGCATTAAATCATTTTAAGTTAGCAGACGTTGGCGTTCACGTTGCATGCACTACACTACACTATACCTCGTTTTTTTCGTTGTGATATAAAAGGCAAACAATCTTACAGTCTTTTTATTGTAATTATCGATTTAAAAATAAGACAGACACAAATTTAAAAAAACTAAAGAATAAACAATAATTTAATGTTAAAATTAATTTCTGTATACTTCTAAATATTTTTTTAAATGAATGAAATAAATAAAAGTTGTGCCAAGATAGTTTACCTATTATATCACGACGAAAAAGACGAGGTATATATACATTATTATAAGTACGTACTTTGGTCTCTTCCTTCTGTTCGATGGAGGATATGATCCTCCAGGAGGCGCGGCGGGCGCCGATCACGTTCTTGTAGGCGACGGACAACAGGTTCCTCTCCTCCACGGTCAGCTCGTTGTCCGAGACGTTGCGCGACGCCACGTTCTTCATCGCCTCCACCATTTCTGGACCAAACATTGCTCGTTGTTACATTTATAACTGAGGCTGCTCTTCTTAAGGTGACAAGAGAGAAGGGCTCGTCATCTAACCTCAAATACACTAGGGTTGCCATCGCCTAAATCTATGTCCCCAGACAAATCCTGGATATTTGAGTAAAAGTTGATTTATCCCAGCACATTCATAAAAAAATTACATTTTCAATTATGAAGGATTTTTAAATTTTAATGAAGATTTGTTGCCTAGTTGCTTTTTTTTAATTAATTGAACGCCAAAAATTCTTAGACAAGCCCGCCCGGTCGCCCACTGAACTAATATAAATCCAGGGAAACATGCAGATAAAGTTAGCAAAATTCACGACATACAAATCTAAACTAGAAAATCGAAAGTTTTAATTGCATTTGAAACTCACATAGGTATAAATATACATGAATGATATTAAATTAACATCACAGTTTGTTTTCAAATATAAGGACATTATCAAATTAGATAAAAGTTATAGGTAGCTATTTTTTTCATCATGAGAAATACCAATATCTTCCAATAAAAATAAAATTTAAGTCAGTAAGTTAAGTAAGTAAATTTTTTTTATCAGTACTGTCAGAATGGACCGAAGCAGGTCTATGTAACTAAACCCAATTGCATAATAAATTTGGTGCAAAGTTTGAAGAATCTCTAACCTGCTTGGCATAGTGTATTTTTTTGCTGAGCACACCTATTACCATGAAATGACAACTAATTACTTCTGCCGCTATCTATATAGATATAGTTACCTATATAGGTAACTCAGGCTTTTAGACTTAATAATAAGTTTTTAGATTAAGTCTATGAAAAACTGAGTTACATAAAAATATTTTATTTATAATGCTTCTACTATTTATTTATTTGCCTCCTTGCAAACTAAGCAACGCCTGCGTGTATTAAAGCTGAGAAATCATAATCTAGCAATAACATGGTGAAAGTCAAGTGTAGGTACTTATAAAATTAACCCAAATAGTTTTAAACCGAATAAATGGAAACTTTTGTAATATAACAATACCAATTTTAATTTGAGGGCTGTTGGAGACAAGAACACCAAAAGCTATAATTGTTATATCAAAAAAAACAATCCACTAGTTTAAAATGGAAAGGATTTAATTCAAAAGATGGTCTGCAATAGTACAACAGAGTTGTAATGATAAATGGCAATTTGAGCATTTATGGTAGGCTTATAAATACTTTTATCATATTTAGATTGATAACCACTTCCATGCAAATTAATTTTATTGTAAACAACTGCCTTATGTCATTTTAGTGAACTTTAGGTCTAATTCACATACTCAAAATATTATTTCCAGTCTATACTTATAATCTTGTGAAATCTCATTTTGTTTAAGAGACATAAGAATAAATAAGTTGTCTAGTCATCATAAGACTCATCTTGCAGTAGCCCTTAGCAAAATTTTACCATTGTGATCTGCTTAAAAATAACTGCCTAAGGATAGTAATAAAAAAATACAAGTATGAATTAATGGCCAACTGCCAGGGATGACATAGTTTGTCCCTTAAGAATTTTAAGCATTTTCGTATTGAAATAATTTTAGTAATTCAGTTTTAAAACTCAAGCAGATAGGTGGCCATGACTAGTAGCTCATGCTAATGTGATTGTGGAAAGTTAAAACTATTGTCAGGTGTGAAGTGGTAAATCAAGCAGCTGAAGAACTGGTTTCCAGTCACTTCAACCAAGATTGACAGCTTCTACTATATTAGTCCCATTGTACCACCCCAAGGCCACTTTTGGAACTGAAGTCCCAGTAACTTATGAGGAAAAGGAACTTAAAAATAGGTAATAATAACAGATTGTTATGTCACCTTGTGCATACCACTGCCTTTATTCCCTTTTTTAAGCTACATAACTAAAATAAGGTGGCTATTATTTATATTAACCTAACAACTAATCATTGAAAAAAAAGCATTAAACCAGACAGATAGAATAGGGGGGAGGGAGGGCTAAGAATGAATCCATAAAGGATGAATATCCAAAAACCTGCTCTTTGTGCTCCTCTGCCATTTATAGGGGCCTCTGTTCCAAATTCCATGCTTCTAGGTCTAGTGGCTTAGGCTGTAGCGTGTCTGTCAGTCAGTTTCATTTGTGACCCATAATGTAATGATAGATAAAAAAATTGTATCACAATCTGGGAAAGTGGGGCGTCCATTTAAAATGTATATAGCCTATATCACTATGACAATGTCGAAAATCCAATATGTTATTCTTTAAAATCCATTGAGCCAATTTGGTTGCAGCACCCGTCAGAGAAATCCACATACATACACTCAAAAAACATTATAGTGTTTAAGCAGTCTGCTAAAAAGCCCTTTAGACTACTGCTAAGCACACTTGCGTGAAAAGTGACCCCACAACCAGAATTATCGAACATATCAGAAAATACGACATAAATATCAATGTCTACAGTCCGATTCTCCTTTTGTTTGCCTCTGGACAAACTTAGTTAATTTTAATCTAACTAGAAGGGAAACTATAGTTGTAATAAGGTATTTACGTATCATGTTAATATGCAATTGTGCAAATCTTTATTAAATAAAAAAAAATGTCCAGATTGACAAAGAAAACTGAACTAATCATAGCATTATCAGTAAAATAATGGAAATGCATTTCAACAATGTACATTTTACAGAAACATGTATGCATCTTAGTCCATAACTAACAATAATAAAACCTGATGTAATCGTCTTCAGTTTGTCTGATGGTTATTGTATGGTTAAAGGTTATAAAATAATTTTAATATCTTACAAATTTAAAATGTATTTTACATAGCTCATAATAGATTTTTGAGATTTTTTTTAAGTATTCCCTGCAATTATAGTAATTTTATTATATTCAGAAACCAAGGAAACCTTACAAATTTTTTAACCTGTAATACTAGCAACTAATGAAACAGTAAAAATTTCAACAAAGCAGACATTCACACAGCACCATTGCTCATGAATTAAGTATAACTTTGACCTGCTAATATTCAGTAGTTTTTGATGTCTGTATGAATCAGAATAAGTGCATGACTAACAAAGTGAAAGCACTGAGAAAGTGTTCAGTTGATACATAAATTAAATACTTGTCTGCAGCTTTAATAAGAAATTGGAGGTGGTGCAAATTTTGTCACTTTCCAATGGTAACAATGTTAGGTGTAGTACTGTAAGGAAAAAGGTGTAGTCATGCCTGTTTATTGGAAATTAGGAACGATCGATTTACTCCGGGCGAATGTGCCAATGCTAATGATGAACGAGTGTGTGAAAGTCCAGATAACCTCAACAATAGCATTTTATCTAGATTCAGAAGATGCGCGAGTCTGATCGCGACTCATGTACGATAGCGAACAATAGGTGAAACGACGGACGTAAGCCGATCTCTAAAACACAGTTATCCTAAATATCTAGAACATTCTGACACTTACACACTGATCTATCCAAGGTACGCTATGCATGACTGAGCTCAATGACATCGATTGAGCAGACAACTTCCCAGTTACGGGAAAAAAGGACACATTTTTTTCCGAACATTTTTATGACATTTTTAGTGTTTTAGAACTAAAACCGGCGTTTAGCGAAATGAATATCGTCATTCAGAGAAGTAGAAATCTAATAGAAGCTTTATGAAGTACAGTTTTTCGTTTTATTACTGTAAAAAGGTAAAGGGCATCCCACCGGCGGATGACGCATCGATCGCTGACCAAGCCTAACGAATGCCATTGATTTCTTACAGTTTGGCTTACAAATCACCCAAAATGAATGCATTGTATAAATTTTCTGCCCAAAAATGATCGAAAGGGGGGTACGCTATCTGATTTCAAGAAGAAAATTTTCAGGCTATCACCAAATCGTCTTTCAACTGTCGGCGAAAATAAGAAGGATTTTTGTGTCCCTAATACCAAAGGAATCGCAAAAATATGTACTCACCGTCATAGCGCTCCGCCTGTTCGGCTAGCTTCGCTTTATACACATTATCTTCCCTTTCCGACATTGTGGATGACAAATGATTTTTCACTAACTAAAACCGAATCGCCAGGTCACTAATTCACCAAGATGGCCGCGCCCGCCAACCGAATCCGAATTCGATCTTCAACTAAACTCCGCCCATGACGTCATAGAAGTGGCAGTTTCCGTTTAGGTATTCTTGCCAGATTAAAAGACCGTTCATTTCCTGTGAAAATTGTTTTAAAACTATGAAAATTCATTAATTTGCGCAACTAAAATGAATTATTATGATATGAAATTATTCAAGGCCAAAATAGAATTTAATATTATAATATTTAATAAGTAAGGATATAAGAATATTTTATAGTTGACATAAAGCAAAACACAGTAGAGGAGATGATCAGCTAAAGTGGACACTTTCTGTAATTGTAGTGTGGTCTCCCGTATTTATAATAAATACTATTCTATATTCTATCAACGGTAATGAACAAACATAACTTGGCATCGGCATTATAATTAAGTTCGTAACAATGTATTGATTTAAAAGTACTGAGATCATTGTCTCCTAATCATTTATGGATCAGGGATCATAACATAATAAGGCGGGCTAGTAGGATAATTAGTTAACGTGATACATGACAATAAAAAGTGTCGTATAGTTATATAATACATTAAACCCGCGGTGGAAGTCTACTAATACCCACGTTTGGGAGTTCAACAGATTTTAAATACTCTCATGCTTTTTATGGTTAAGTGCAGAGAGCAACAAATAATTTTTGAATTAACAGTTTTTTTCTACTTTTACATGAATGCAAGAATTAAAATCCGTATCAGTGGTAATCAGTATACTCTATTCCACAAATTCAACATTTGCTCTATTACTTACATAAAAACACATTATGCACTTATAAATCCTACAATATTTTATCAAAATCTATGGGTGGCAATCAAAATAAGATTCCGATACGAGAAATGTACTGTAATTAATAAACATATTATTATTCACTACCCAACCAGATGCTTACAGCTGCTGTCTTTACTGTATTGTATTGTAACTAAAAGCTTAGTATCCAAATAAATAAAAACTATTTTACAACAAAAAAATAAACTATAGAACGAAATTGACAGTTGACAGCAAATGTAACAATCTGACATTTGATCAAAGTGCCCAACATTTATGTCACGTCTACTCTATCAAATATGACATCCATTTGACAAGCGATGAAACGAAGTGACAAATTGACAAATAATCCAAAATGGTAAATTTTCATTGATTCTTTGCATTGATTTAGTTTACCTATTTGTTTTGTTGGATTTATAAATATTTCGATAATTTCGATATTGTAGCTTAGTTATGAAAATGCTAAGTTTGGCTTGTTTGTCTTAGAAATGGAATTGTTAAACCAATGAGCATTCTTTCAATAATACATCTTCAATAATACAGTATAAGGTATAACAATAATTTGTTGGGGTAAACTGTGAACGTCCGTTTGAAAAGATGTCTAACGTGAGTTATGATCTTGATACATCGGGCGGGTTAATGCCGGTAAGTAACAACTTCCTGTTCTTCAAATTAAAACTGAGTGAATTTATTTAATGTTCCCGTTAGCGGTATCCATTAACGTAACAGCCGTAAATCTGTTTATTAATCTTTGGCGTTGCCGGCGTTCAATATGCACCGAATCAAGTCAATGATAATATTTACATTTTTTAGCTAATCCGTGCATTGATAAAGCCGCCGGACGAAGAAACGACCACTCAGAAAACAAAGAAGCTTCAGCATCCCTACTATAAGAGGCCTGGCAAAGGCCACAATCATGATTGTTGCGATGCGTGCGGTGAGGGGGGAGACCTGATCTGCTGTGACCGCTGCCCGGCTAGCTTTCACTTAGGCTGCTAGTGTGTATTACTGCATTAATTAGTATCAACATTATTATTATTAAGATTACTAAGCGATAGAAATTGTGTATTATTTTGTGAAAAAATCTTTGCGTTGTAGTAGTAGTCAGTACACTCTATAAATTCCTAATTCTATGAACATTTTTAGTGATCCACCTCTGGATGAAAATGATATTCCGGCTGGACTCTGGCTGTGTAAGCAGTGCCGAGGCTCTGATGCAGCGGAGCAGGCTTCCAGCTCTCGCAGCAGTCGGGCACACTCCCCAGTTGATAAAAGTGACACTGATAAGAAGTCTAAGTAAATATCCTTGTATATTGCAATGTACTTGCTTGTGTATGAAACATTATGTTGCAACGTATGTGATATTATGCTTACAAAAATTTATTGATAGTGTTTTTACACAACTTGTGTCAGTTATTAATTTTTAAAACAAAAACTTAACTTTGCCATATAAATACAAATTATTGTTAATCTTTTTTTCATTAAATAATTATGTAATTTGTTCAAAGATCTCAAAAGAAGAAGCCCAAGGAAGAGAAAGAAAAGGAGGGAGAGGATGAAAATGAGAATGCAGAGAAGTTTTCAAATCCTATGGAGGTGTTGGTAAAAGCTGCTAGGATCATGAATCCTACGCAGTTTGAGCTGCCCCGGGAGATGCAGGTTCCTTGCATCTTTCCTGGAACTGAAAAAGGTGGAAAATTTGTGTTTGTTGTTGCTTGTAAGATCTGTTGTTTTGTATGGAGGTTTAGTTACTTAACTACTAAACTTAGTTTAGCCTACATTATCCTCTCTTAGCAACAATGGATAAAGAATTTTTTTACTATAAAGTTATGGATAGATATTATTCTGTCAAGAATGACGAACTATATAGACAAAAGTGTAGATGCCATAGTTCATACATTCTCCAAGTATACAGTTAATATATGCAGCATGTGTGTTGTCAGAGGGCAGCAAGAACGGCAACGCGACGGTGTACACGAGCGACGCGGGCTGCGTGCCGGCGCGCTCGTGCCACGTGTGCGGCGCGGGCTGCCGGTCGGCGCCGCTGCTGCAGTGCGACTACTGCCCACTGCTCTTCCACCAGGTACACCATTGGTATAGTTAAAGCTTACATGGAAATAACAGAAAGAAATATAATGTAGAAAATAATTTATTACCTACATTACCATACGTTTGATACACAGTGCTACACATCCACTTCTAATGGAAGGTCTTAATGATGTTGATGTTAACATAATGCCATCCAGATATATTGGACAAGTTTATAGACAGTTGTTTGCCTAGGTGAGTGCAGGATAGGTATGTTGTATAGTATTTAGTGAATATTATATTGTCTGCAGGACTGCCTCGATCCGCCGCTGACCGCGCTGCCCACTGGCCGCTGGATGTGCCCCAACCATGTGGAACAGTATATTGTAAGTTATTGATATATTCTCTTGATCTCTTCACTAGATTTCCTGCCATAGTCATAAAGATACACAAATACTTTAAAATACATTTTGGGATGTATTTCAATAACAAGATTTAAATTATACAATATATTAAAATTTTCCTAAACCATTCAATATAATAAATTTGATTCTGTAACTCATATAAGCTCTGTATGCTTCCCTAGAGATTATACGTAACTAGAAATCGCCGGCGGCTCCGCCCGCGTAATTTTCCCGTTCCTGGAATAATTTTTTTTGCTGCTTCTCTCCTATTCATCTTAGCGAGATGTTAAATAGCTTATATGCTTCCTCGATAAATGGACTATCTTACTAAAAGAATTTTTCAAATCGGTCCAGTAGTTCCTAAAACTAGCGCGTTCAAACAAACTTTTCAGCTTTATATATTAGTATAAATAAATAAAACAGATAATACATGAATGTGTCAGGACTGGAAGCTGGTGAACTCGGTGTCGATGACGGAGCGCGTGGCGCTGTGGGACCAGTTCTCGGGGCCCGTGGACCAGCACGCCATCAAGGTGGACTTCATCCGCCGCGCGCGCGGGAACAGGCCCTTCCGGTAACTGACACATAGTTGCAGTATTCACACTGCATCTTATGTCATCATAATGTGGTACTTGAGTAAAATGATGGATGTTTTAATAGGTTTAGAGTGTTACAAAATCCAAGGTTCACTATTGTTAATAAAAAATTCAGTAACTGACCATTGTCATAGTAATTTACGATAGAAATAAACGTAATCAACAAAGGTCCTTATTACTTGAACAATGTATGAAATCTATAACATAGCAAAATTAAAATTATGGGTAGGTAAAATGCGTAGTAAACTCGTATTGCAAAAAATATACCATGCTGGATTGCAATTCACAAGAGGCATCAATTTTATGCAAAGCCAGTCCAATTTTTAATATTTTAATTGTAAAGTTTGTAATTAAAAATTACACTAGTTTTTATAAATTAGTAGTTACAAATAACGACAGTCGGTATTTGTGTGTGTGCGCAGGCTGAAGGTGCCGGCGGGGGC
>LGAG01000382.1:34186-54229 GCA_001278395.1 Lerema accius
TCTATCGTCGGCATGTTCGGGTAGGGGTCGAGCGCGAACGCCAACCGGAGCGCCTCCTTCTGCTCCTCGGAGAACAGCACCCTCTGCTTCTTCGCCGAGGGAGCGCCCGACGTCGGTCCCGGCGAGCTCGAGTGATAGAACTCGGAGGTGTCGTTCGACGACGTGTCCGAGGAGTTGTCCTGGCCCGGTCCGCTCGATCGCCGCCGCTTGTTCGCTTCTCGCCTCTCGTTCTTGAGGGCCTGAAGCCGGTCGATGTTGTGGGCGTCGCTGAGCCACAGCTGCATGCGGATGAAGGGTTCGCGGCCCTTTATGCTGAGCATGTGCCAGGGCTTCGGTTTCGACAGCAACTCGCTGACCGACCCCTGGGAGAGCCCCAGGACCGCTTCGCCGAATATTTTTTGGCCGATGTTATTGGCCAGGAGAGCTTCCTTTATTTTCGTCGTTATCGTTTGCGTGTCCAAGTCTTGCGTGAGGGCCGCCATTTCGTATACGCTCGGGGAGATGTGTTGGTGCAGGCCTCGCATTACAGGAGGCTGGTGGTGGGGTTGAGGAGGCGGGGGAGGCTTTCGCTCCTTGTTGTTGTTGTCATGGTGCTGCGGCGGCAGGGTGACCGCGTGGTGAGGGGGGAAGCCGGGAGGCGTTAGTAGGAGCGGCGTCGGTTGACCTAGGTGGCCCAGGTGTCCTGGTCCCAGGAGTTGCTCTTGTTGCATTTTACTGAGTAATGAGGTTGCGTCTGAGATCATCTTTTGCGTTGGTGGCATTGGCTTGTTCATGTTTGGCGGACATGCTGAAAAGAAGAAATTATGTGTTACGAAGTGATTCCAAATGTTTAGCATTTGATAAATAAATGATAACAAAACAAATAGGTACTCACGAGGTGCTCCGCTATAGTTTCCAGTTCGCATCAGCTTCTCGGGCGCGATTTTGTACTGTGAGGCGACTAGCTTATGAACAGCATTATCGTCCTCCAAGAACATCTTCATGCGAATGAAAGGTTCTCTTCCCTTCTGCGTCAGCATATGCCACGGCTTCGGTCTCGCTAGCAAGTCACTTACCGATCCCTGGGACAGACCCAGCACGGATTCTCCGAATAACCTTTGGCTGATCGAGTACTGACTTAAAGCTTCCTTCACTCTCCGCACGATGTCTTCGGTATTTAAATTATTAAAGAGATCAAATTGTTGCTGCGTGATTGGCGGGAGGACCGCCTTCATGGAGCGTTGCTGCGGCGGATGATGGGGAGGGTTCGAGGGTTGAGATATGAGACTATTCGTTATCGATGCCATTCGTTGCAGTGGACTCGCTGCAGCCGAGCTGCTGAAGTCGTCATTCGGAGTGATCGCCGGAGGTAATATTGCATTGCCGAGCGGACTGGAAGCGGACGAGCCAGTCGACTGCTGCCCCGGTTCCAGTTTCGGCCTCACCAACGAGAAGGCACTACCTGCGTGCCGTATAGCCTCTTCTGCATCCATCGGTCTATCCTTATCACTATCAGTCATTCCATTAATTTTGGCATTTTTGTCTTTAGGCAGCGAGAGGTCTTGGACGGCTCCCGAGCCGTTAATGTGTTGGTTTTGAGCTTGCATGGCTTGCTGTTGGAGCGCCAAGAGGTTAGGGAAGGGCGGCATTCCTGGTAAGTTATGCAGGGTAGGAATGTTTCCTCCCGGCTGGATCTTGGCAAGCTCTCTGTGGTAGGCTTCTAGTGCCATTCGAATATCTTCCGGAGGCCTTTCCATATGTGGGGGCATTCCGGCACTGAAAAAAGGAGGAAACATGCTACACGTTAGTTTTAGATTTGCTGTCCTCGTTTAAAATAAAATGCGAAAAGGTTGATGACACAAAAATTCATTGTGTGGTCTTTGGTTATTCTACTTATATAATAGAAGTAAGGAAATAGCTTTAGGTGACTATGAGGAAAAATCATTTGGCTTACCCCGGGAATCCTTCACGGTTATGCCGTATGTCCTCCACTCGCCTGGTCATGATCTTGGCCAGCTCCTCCTGGTAGATGCGCACCACTTTTTCCTGAGGAATGTCATCGTTTTCATATTTCTTCAGTCTTCTGTTTTGACTCGAGTCCTGAAATTGAAATAATGAATGATCAGCTATTTTTCTTAATATGTAAAAATCTGGTTTCGGTAAGAATAAGACAAATATTGTGAAATCGATACAAATATTCCGCCGTTTTAACGATAATACTTACCTTATTAGAAAAAGGTGAGGGGCATTGAGTACGGGGAGAACACGAGTCATCGTTGCTTCTGGAGTCATCATTGTTGCTCTGTCCTGTCGGCGTCTTCATCATATGGGAAGCTTCGTTCAGGATGTGCGCCAGGCGGTCGTCGCCTTCTGCCTCTGGCCTTCCGAAGCCAGGACCCAACGTGCCATCCTTCGTTCCGACTGGAAAGGAGAAGTCTATTTATAGTTCTTAACTCGTCCTTAGGTCCATCCATATGGTTCTTTTATAATAATACATATTCATATTTATACATAAAGCTCGGGTACTGGGATAAGGATATCGATACTTGTGTGACAATGAGTAATTCAAGTCATGTCGGTAGGCAATAAAACAATATTGTAATTTATGGGATGATGAAAATTCAAGTCATGCTCTCGGAGTACATCATTTCAGTGAAGCAATGTTAATTGCGGTTAAAGCGTGTTGCGTATATTGTTGTACATCCGTGGCGGAGAGCCTTGCCAAGTGATAAATACAGAAGTTATATTTGGTACAATTGAAATTAGGTAGGTCATTAAAAGCGGCAGGGCAACGGATGGCGCATTAAAGATAATCGCTGAATGGGGCCGGCCAGTCGTCGCCTAAGCCAGTAATCCTAAAACGGCGCGCGCGCATCCATAAACAAGCGAAGTTACGCGAAAACCGCCGCCATTTTGTGGTCGTTCATTCTGTCAACATATTGTCTCTGGTTCACAATGAAGCGACACTATTTAGATGCTGATGTATGCGTCGCATTAGTCTAATTAAGACGCGTCATTAATTTGCACGGGTAAAGATGGCCGGGCTATTAGCGGTTGTGTTATAAGCATACATGGATAAATAGTTGACGCTCCTTGATATAGTTTTTTTATGTGACGCCAATTACTAGCGCATTACACATTTAGCATGTGTCATTTCTTACGACCTAGTAATTATTGTGTGGCAGCTACCTGTACAGAAATAAATGCCTTCAGCTGCGATAAGGATCTGGTTTATATTTACCAGACATTTGCAGGCATCAATAGTTGCGGTACACACGACGGGGTATTATAAATAATAATAATCTTTAATGTTTTTCGAATACAAATTAAACTCTGCAAAAAGCGATGCGCTGGTTTCAGACGGGAAGTAATTAAGAGGGACAATTTGGAAGCATACCTACGTAACAAACGTACACATCATGTGCGATAATCCTAAAAGCATGTCACTTTAATACGTTGTATTGTCATGCTTGGCTATAGATATGTCCACGGTATCAATCGAATACATTTCAAATGTTAAAAAGTAACACTTATAAGTGAAAGTGTAACTTTAGAAGGTAAATGACAAAGGAAACGGTCAGTTGCGTAACCCGCTCCATACAAACGGGCGGGACACCGATTATGACGCTAATAACACGAAAGTCGGATAATCGCAGTGAAATGTCGAATAATTGTTTTCGCTTTTTTAGAACACGAAATGTCGCATGTTTTCGTTCGCTCTGCGGTGTCTTAATGTGTTCGGCAGCGAACGGGTTAAGATGTATCGTATTCGTTTCCGAGGATCACAAAGAATTAATTGTGTTCTTAAATTTTATTTTAAAACCGACAATATGTTTAACGATTCGCCGACAATTGTGATGTTTAAGTTAACGGCCTATGCGAATATACGTCTTGATTAATTCGCAATAAAAAACATAATGGGATGCACAAATGTTGTTTTAATTCGGCTAATAACCCTGCTTCGTTTATTGAACGTAAAGTCAGTTTTATTTATCGAAATGCGTTTATAAAACGCAGCAATCGAGACTCTCTTTATTTGTGACTCTACAAGTACCTACCTGCTTTGCGGTTTCGATTTGAATTATTCATCAAAGAAAACTTTTCGTATTCTGTAAAAAAAACGCACGTATAATTTATCCTTATACGATTAGGAACAGGCGAAGTACCTACCGTAAAAATATGATCTGTCCCAATTTTACAAAAGGTAGAGAATTTGTATCTGAAAAGTAGTATTTTTTGCATACCTATTGCAAGTGGAATGTTGCATTGCAATATCAAAATTTGATGCTATTGAAGTTAGTATTGAGCTTAATTTTCACAAAATTCGTACTCAATCAAGATTTTCCGCTGTCATGTCGTAGGTACCTACGATAAAAGTTTAACATGGTCGAATTGGAAAGATGTTGAAATAACAGTGTACCTATGTAATAAGTTACTAAAATAGCGAGAGACTATATAGATACATACATAGATTAATGACAATGCAAATAATTCTAAACAAAAGTGAGTTCGAATTTACCTAATGTTTAACGCTTTACCGAAATCACTCTTCTCACGGCACACATACGCTCGTTGAGTATGCAAACAACATAACGACGTCCTTCTATACTTTATTTTTTATATTTATACGCGGTTTTTTGTGAAATCGGTCTTAACGACTTATGACGGAGAACGTGAGCAAAATAAATTGTATAAACCGCCTGTCGAGACTCCGATAACATCTGGATGTCCATAATATTCAGTTTTCCACTCATAAATGTTAGACAATAACTCTATATACGTGCTTCGTGTGCGTAATTACTTTATTTTTAATGTCACTTAATTGGGCAGGACCCGGATAGTTCAAATGTCCGGTCGGAATTGGTCGTATCACTTCGTTACCTACGTGGTCAGATTAAAATCTGGTTACAAGAGTACTTGAGTCATTCCCTTTGAGTTGATATCACGTTATTCAGTTTTTGCCGAGTTATTGTACCGAGACTTTTTCCAATGTTTTTTTATTCATTATTCCGTATTCGCAGTTAATATGTTTTCAATCGTAAAGACGACGATGATGTATAAGTGTCTATTTTAATTCGTACTTCTCTTCCATTAATAGGTAGAGACAGGTACTATGTAATTGAACACTTATGCTCACCATGAATCATTTATCTACTCATGATTCAAACGGCCATACAACTTCTAACTAATGCCCTTGTTTCTCATTTGAATACAGACTTTTATATCGTGATTAAAATGTAACTCATGCGCCGCGGAGGCTCTGCTGGCTATTTACGCCTATAATCAATTAGTTTATTTCAAATTCACTCAATAAAGCGTTCGTCGATAAATTTCAACACACGTCTATTAATGCCTTTGATCTTCTAGCAGCCGTATTGTTATTCCGCGTATGGGACGAGGACAATTACCAAAACGTGCTCCGGAATATCTTCAAAAACTGCGCTCGTTTCACTCGCCGATGACACGCCATTTTGTAATACCGCCGCGACAAGATGGCCGCTCGCGCTCTATTGAGCTCACCTTAGTTTTGTTGTCTAAAAACCATAAAGTGTAACGATATATCACTTCTCATCGTGGCCATTACGTGTACTTTTGATGGATATTAAAAAAAAAATGGTACTCAATTAACGTCGTCCGGTCACGGAAGTGTTATTTATTGAGGCTCAGCCACGTACGAGAAATAACTGTTACGTATTTCATTATAACGCCATAAAAGCTCTCAAAAAACTTATCGCTTATCCATTTTGGTGTTAGGTCCTCATTATAGATACCTGATACACTACGTTAATGGTTGCCTAGTGGATATCCTTCACCGTTACGCTGTTCCATAATAGTAATAAAAGCGAAGAAATTATTTGTATACTTATGCGACACTGTATCGCGTGCGTGCACGCGAAAACTATACCTTTATAGTGGTTATTGATTGCTAATTCCATATTTATGAATATTCAAAGCTTTGGAAAGTAAAGGCGCTCTAAATTATCGTGTCACTGTGACAGTGAAAAAAAATACGTTAGTAATTTAGTCGGCACACATATAGTTCGGTGGCGAATGGGGAATGCGTATCCGGTATTGTAAATCAAGGTGGGTAGTCGGAAAGGAAGGGGTGAGAGTGCGCCTTAGACGTCACGCCGCGAATCGATGCTCATTTGCATTTGAGTCGTCCACGAAGGCGGACGTCAGGGCCGCTCGAAAGTGTTGCGGGGAACGGAAAAAATGCCCGCATTTGAATTGGTAATACGATGCAAAAGAAATAGTTGCATAAAATGTAGCTACTGTTTAAAATTAGGTGCTAAGTGTTGCAGCAATGAAATGTACAAATGAGATCCACCACGTAGGAATGCCATACATGTTTCACGCTTCTGCACCGCTGTGCCCTATATAATTGCCAATTAGTCAGCTTCACGTAGACGACACCGAGGAAAATCCTATTTTATTGTACGAAGAATGAGCATACATTTATTCGCAGTTACATCTACCCGTATGGAAGCGGGCGAGAATATATCTGTCTAGGCTCATTAAATTAAAAAAGCTCGCATCGCTGTCAATAATTCACTCAATTCCGACGGCCTTTCCCATGATTTACGGCGGTGTTAAACGTAACGTTCGACGGAGCAGGAATTTCTTTTGTTCGGACAAAGTTCGGGTTCGGTTGTGTGGCGTCACGGCGTCAGTGGCGTGCGTGGGACGGGGGATCGCCTCGCGTGCTAGATGGCAATCAGCGGGGGCACCGACCACGATTGATTCCGCCGAGAGCCGACTGATCGCCGGGAACTTTGCTGCGATAAACAACCGCTACCGAATGCCACTATCCCTCGATACGGCTCCGTATCTCGCCGTGCGTGAGCTGTAATTGGTGTTTCGAGATCAGGGGCTCTGTACTCTACAGCCCCGGGTTTACAACACTCTAAAATATCAAACATTTTTCTATTTACGTCTAGTTAATTGTTACTGGCATAGGTAATTTAGTTTGTTGAATCTGTTTGAAAATCGCACTTTCCTACAGCTTGCGATCTTCGGGAAACCCGTCTGAACTGTTAACAGCTCACCTTGCTTTTACGGAATTCATATCTATCTATAATCAAAAAAACCTACTTTACATATTACGGGTAGAAGTACATGAGGAGTGGTGGCGGGATTTCCCCGCGGAGCTTACGTTCGTCGAGCAAACGCGGTAGTTTGTAACTAGATTCGATAATCAATTTTCTGTGCCAGAGGACGTACTCGCAGCCATAGAGTTGTCTTTTTTTGTAATGAAAAAAAAGTCAATTAAACATAAAAAATTAATATATGTTCTAAGTACTGTACTGTGTCACTGATTTCTTAGCTGTATTAACTGATCAACGGCATTATTGCCTCACGTGCGCGAATGTAGCAATAGGTGAGGGATGGGGCAAAGGTATTTATGAGTTGTAAAATTCACGCTTTAATGAAATGTAAATAACATTTTTATGAAGAAAAAAGTAATTGTCCTAAATTAATAATGACATTATAGTATTTAAAAAGTACCTACTAATAACCACTATTTTAGGATTGATTGTTTAAGCTAATATTTGCCTCATGAAGCGACGTTGTTTGAACAATTTTTATACCGGTAAGGTATTTTTTTAATTTTAATCTTTGTGATATATTTTAAAGATTACACCCTGTACATATTCGGCAGTCGACGCTAGTATCGGTCCGGAGGGAGTTATTCGCATAACTTTTAACTATAGCAAACTTTTTTAACGAAATTACCGAATTCCGCGCAAACTGCACGTGTTGGTAATGCACTTAGTCGCACCTGATCGTCTGCAGCTCCTGCAGCCCTGTGTGTCGTAATTCATTTAGAGGGGTAACTAACGGGCACTGTACTAGCTACACTACTATTTGTGGCGTGAAGAAATGTTTCACGGAATTCCAATTTTAAAATTTGACATTGAGTTTTTTTTTTCAATAGCTTGCCACGTTCGAACTTTGAATGCTGTCAGTACTATTTGAAATTTGCTAAAAAGTTATCGGCAACTTTACCGCCTGATGAAAAGTTGTTTTCAGTAAAGTTGAGTTACTTACAAGAAGCCTATTATGGAGTTGGACAAAACCACGTTATAATTGTTTGGTAGCAAGCCATTGTTACTCAAATTGAATAAGAATTCGTATAAATACGCAATAATATCGACTGCTATACAAAACTTAACTTACAGTGTATTCAATCGTTATAAATCCAGTATTGGTCTAGTAAAATAAAAGCTTAAAAACCTATTGTCGTGACCAGACAAACGGTGATGTTTATTTGTGTGTAATCTACCGTTTGACAATTTTTCACGGTTTCCATGACATGTCATTAGTGCATTGATTTGCACGGCACGTTATTGATTATAATGGCGATTGATTGCCGGCTGGCATGCGACGATATGCGCTGCACTTGTCCATGGATTAATTATGGTAGTTATCGATTGTAATCTGTGTTTTTAGTCCCGTATTAAATTATGTAGAGCTTAAAGTCCTATCGTTAATTCTTTTTTGACAATAACGCTAGCAGACTCGTAGGTAGAAAGGTTATTTTATTACAGATTCTCGATTTCTATTGGACATGGCGCAATCAAATTAAGTCTCTATGGTCTCCACAGACAGACAATAACCGATACACAGATAACGCAAGGGGTCCGCGAGAGTAGTAATGTGCAATTTTACGGTCGCATAAAGTCCCTTTAGTTCATTTACGAGTTTTCTGAATTGACCCTAATTTAACGTACAAAAACAAGTCATTCATAGCCTCACATTAATCCTTACTAATTATGCAAGACAGGGAGCAAAGATGTAAAATGGACGCTCACAAATCGCATCTAACTGACAAGTTAAACAGCCCATCTTGCGAGACAGAACTGTGAATTATGTTCCGCTTTCGCTGAAGGTACGTATGTAATTAATTACAGGGAATAATATGTAGAGATGCACTTTATTTGCTATAAAATGTAGAGTCGCAGCCGACTCGAATTGGCGGTGTTCTTGGATCTGTCACCATTCTTTTACCATTTCCGCTAATTCTGTATTGAATTTGTGGGATATTGAATCAGGAAAATCCCTTACTTCTGAAGACCATGTCACATTTTTTACATTACTCATAGACAGTATGAGTCACTGAAGGAAAACGCGAAACAGCCATATTGTTTTTGGCTTCAACTGTTAATTTCTGTTTATAATTGAACCGTACAAATTGTGTGGACAAACGTAATACATGTGGTTGGCGCGGTCACATATCACTCGTGATTTATTTGGCAAAATATCGAGTGTTCTGCTCCCTTTTAAGACGGCATTTGCAAATGCCTCGGATTCTTCGGTCCCTGAACGATTGTTTGCCTGAGATCGAATCATGTGGGCGTTCTGACGTGTTTATATCGTACGATGGATGTCGTAGTGTCATTGCTATCCTTTCTAGGTCATCTAGTTGTTTGATATGCAGCTTTGTTTGTGGCGCTATAATTATTTCCTTTTGGCAATTCGCTTTATGTTCGTCCTAGACATACCTAATAAGGCATACCTACTTATAATAAAATTATCTATTTAAAATGTTATTTAATAAGCTACTTATTTAAGATTAAAAATAAGGAAAACATGATATTTTTTGTTTGGGTAGCAGGCTACATTGTATTAATAAGACCATAAGATAAATAGAACAGAGTATAATAATGTTAGTTACTATGATAATTATTATTGTCGTTTGACTTTTGTTTCTGTTGCTCACGAATATACAAGCTAATACAGAAAGAGTTAAAATAAGGCAAAACAGACGAACAATAAAATAAGATGCGTTCATACAGTGTGTCGAAATGGTTCCAAGTAGGTACAATTATGTCCTTAGCACAATTAAACAGTTTAATAGCCTCGACTAAAATAAGATAGTGCTAAATAATCGCAATCAACTCATCTCGTATCTAGTGCACGATAATAAATTTATTTTAAAGTGTGTGTATTTAAATGTTCGCTGGACAACGCCTTTTATCTGTATCTGTGGGCTTCAGGGCTACCAACATTAACATTTTGATCTGTCAACAGATAAACCTCCACCTGTACAAGCCGCAGCACGGCTAATTTGTTAAGAACACGCTGAATTTGTAATCTTTTCTACATGTAGCTGTGTTCATCATTTAATCCTATAAACGTGAGTCATTAAACCGGTATGTATAGGCGATTTTACTGTTTAAGAAATCGTGTTTAAAAAAAATTATAAAAAAAAAGTTGAAAATTAGTTTGAAATACATAGGTACACAATTTAGACGAAACGAGACGTTTATAAGATACTTACAAAATATAGGTAATAGGTAATGCTACCCCTAATGCGAACCGAATGCAGAAAGCGAGAATGTCGTGTAATCCGCACATCGGATAAATTAATTAATTGTTTTATTTCTGTAACGTTCAAAACGTGTATTACTGTCCCGGAATCCTCCCAATGAGTGGTCGTGGGCTCGTGGGTGATCCAAAGATATCCTGCTTAATAGACGTAGTGGGCCAATATCGCCGCAGTTGAGGACAGTTATTGTTCGTTATGTTGGTAGCAATGTGCATCGTAAATACGATTCAGTTTTAGAGTGTTGGCACCAAGTCCTTTCTTTAAATGATTGTTGTTTATTTTACTCAATTAGTAGGTGCATATTAAACGTTTACGTAAATTATTCACTTTAAAATAAATGCTTGTAATGCCATTTTTATATGTTTATTGAATGTTATATTTATCTATGTCAACGCAAAGTAAAAATGCAAATTTTTAATAAGCATTATGCTCATACATATTCGTAGGTAATTATTTAGACTCACTTGAAGGTTTGCAAAATTAGTAAGTATTAATTTTTACCACAATTTATACACGTTTAAAATTTTCAAGTAGGTAGGTACGTAGGTATCTAATTTCAATGTTGCCCTAATTGAAATAACTTCGTTTTACTTTACAAGTTTTAATAAAAACAAATCATAATTTATGTTTGTAGAAAACCAACGCATTAAAATAAAAGAAACAAAATGTAGTAAAGTGAGAAACGAAGTAATAAAATGGAACGATCGTATTAATTACCCGGCGATGACATTCAATTGTACTGATTAAAGCGAGCCGGTGTAAAAGATGTTAAAAACGATAATTAATAGAGAAATACGCTACACTGTAAATTGTAAACAAACAAAAGAAGGATGCGAGTGAGATAGCATGCGTCTGGTGGTGTCGTCTCGCTCCAGTTTATGCGAACGGCCGCAACAATTATTTCCCCGCTATTATCCGGACAGTCGGTTAGGTATAAAATCATAAAGTATATAATGAGACATGGTATTATAATCATAAATATGCCCGTAAAGAGGTCTGATTGCTTCGTCGGAAGACATCAAAGCGGCCGCGGGACGGCGGGCATTCTTGGCGAAATAATTTCTTGACCCCTACGCTCGCTGCTACTCACCAACAGATGGCGTTACGAGTACATTGTTGCTCGCATACCGAACTTTTTCCGCTAAACTTTTTTCGAGTTATTTCAGCATAAACGCTCTTTAAACGGCTATTTAGTTTTTCAAAGGCGCTTTCTAAGTGGCTGCCGGCGGGGGCGTTTTTGCTGGAAATGTCTTTTGTAGTAGGTACTCGGTAATAATTGCGCAGTAAATTAAATGTCTGTCTCAGTCATTGTAATTTCATAATTGTTAGCGTGTAAGCTTCGTTTGCAGTGGCATCGCGCGTGCAGTGTTAGGTTACCTTGTTGCATTAAACCTTACAAATTGTTTTCATTTCACCTCTCGTCGATAGATGGCGTAACTTGTCTTTGAAATTGCCACAATTTTCTATAACTTTGGTTTAGAAGTTTAATAAAAAAAAAAGAAATTACTCATCAAAACAATAACAAAAATATATCAACTTTATGACAGAAACTCTAAAGGAACGAGGTGTAAATATCAAAAACGAGTAATACGAAATGTCTAAACATAATCGAGTTAGAATTTAAAGTTCGGAGGCTTCATCGAATAATCATTAGGTGATTATCCTGGCCGTGTGCTGCGAACTTTGTAATTTATGATATATCGAACCTTTTGCCTCTCGTGTGCGGCGCGCATCCCTTCGCTTCGAAACTCTGTTTGTTTGTTTTCAAAACTTTGCAAGTCAGCTATGGAATTATAAACAATAAATATGGATAAGTAGCTACAACAAAATATTTTGTTATTAGGCACCTATATTGTTTTGTTAATTTTGACCTTTTGTATTAAATGATATTTGACATAAAAATGGCGATGATTTAAAAAAATAAAATTCCGTTAAAATTTTCCTTAAATTGAAATTACTTTATATTACCTATAGGTATACTTAAGTGTATCTTTGCAACGATCGCCATTTTGTTGATTTTTTCAAGTGTTGATGTCATAAAAACAGAGGAAGCAAGCAATTACAAGTCTTGAGTTAATCTAGACCTATCATAGTATGCATCTGCACTTTTAATTATTAATATCTGTAAACAGAAGGTTTTTGTTTGGAAATTACTTTGAGGTTTTTATTGTAAAATTACGCGGCAAATACTCGCCGCTAAAGACAACAAGATTGTATGGTCTAGTTGCCTTTGCGTGTCCATAAAAACTAATTTAACATCAAACAGTAGACAACATACGTCTCTTATGTTTTACTTTCGTTTCGAAATTGCATTCGACGGCATCTTTGGCTTTTGTCAACTGTTACAATGTTGTCGTTAATGACAATGGTCTTTTAAAAATAGTTTGTAATTGCTGATTAATTGGACAGATTACAGAATTTACACACAGAAATTTTCTTATTGATAAAGAGATATGGAAGTTCATGATATTTTGCAGAAAATTGTCACAAGAATATTATATTGAGATTTTCGTAAAAATGTACCGTTAAAACTTTTTACATTTCTAACGGATATGTTACCTAAGATTTAATTTTGTTCTTCCAAATTCAAACAGGAAAAAAACCAGTCAAATTAACCAACAGTTCTTGCGTTATAGTCAGGCAAATATTATTATAGATAAAGACATCCGTATTAAGGCACTTTGAAGTTGCCATTCAAAATATCCTCTCTTATTATTGAAATCAAATTGTCCTCTGGTCGTTGCAGTGGGAAAGTTGGGCAGTCGGGCCGTGTCCAGTCGTGTTCGATGCCACAGTTAATACACTTGCTAACTTCTAAGTTGGTCGGAACTTTCCTGACAGCTGACCAGCGACCTGCTATCGAAGTGCATGTGGTTTCCCAAGTTAGCTAGCGGTCCACTGCACCGCTACCAGCTACATCACAACTGTCATTTAATACTTCCTTCAATTGTTTTTAAAAAAGATAGATAGCTTCAGGAACGACTTCTGCACTTTACTTTTAAGCTATTTGCGAATTACGAAATTATAAATGACCAATCAATGTTGAAGCTTCTAAAAAGTTCTGCTGAGTTTGAAATCCCGTTACACTTGTTTATTCTAATTCAAAACAAGTAAGCAAGTCAATAGACTAAGATGCTACGATCGAAATTACTTCTGCCATCTAAATCAAACTATTCGACCCATGGGGCAGCAGTCGCGTGACTTCAGTTTTTGTAGCATTTTACTGCAATCAATCACTGTTACATTGACAGAACAAAGGATTATCCGCACCATGAATATTAAATAGTACATTCCCAATCTCTCTCCTAAATATCGGTCTATTAACAAAACAAATGCACCGATAGACTCCCTAGCACTGTCCTATCTAATACTTAATGAATCCGTGCTCCGTCCGTTGAACGCAATTTTCTAGCAATTTCAAAACGGACAAAAGCCCAATTGAATATTAAAATTTGCTTAGCGCTAAACCGAGAGCACTACAAGGGAAGTTCGGTAAAGGAGCATCGAGGACGCACAACTTCGGGCGTAAAGCCTTTGGCGGTGTCCTGCGCTGCCCGATAGTGGCCATTGAAAATAGATTTTCACGCTACGCTCGAACCGCTCTCGAGAGCCGAACTTTGTCCAAATATTGCCGAGTTAAAGCTCCCACACGCTCGCTTCGGTCCCTCCGCCGGAGGAGCGACGAGCGCCTCCGTGCTTACTTTTCTCGATTCAAAGTTATAGAAGCAATAATGAAATTGGTTTTTGTTTCTACCGATGTTCCGTCTGTCTTTTCGAATTAGTGACGTGTCCCACGCTTCGCTACTCCAATTAGAAACGTTGCAGCGCTTCCTACGACTGAATAAGGTCGACTTTTAAACGTTTATTGGTTTATTCGTGTGCACGAGTCGGGCGCTGCATCCATACTATATTCCATCACTGAACCGTGTTACCAGTAATAAGAACAATAATTACAACTACCATAACTACACTTAATTGGACCGAAGGATTAAGTGAATAAATAATTCTCAGTTACTTACACCGCAGCTTAGTGGGCGTGAAAAAAGCAGGTTTTGCTATCTTTCAATGTTCATCGTTTGATATACGTTGATAGGTAACCGATTTATTTGTCGGCCGTTCGGAAATTGAACGCAGTCACGAGATATCGGTTTTTGAATTTAAAATGTACAACGAACACTGGCCACTGGCCACCGGCCGTGCGCTCCGACGGCCGTTAACTTAAAAAGAAAGTGAGTTAAATTTTGAATAATGAACTTTTTTCAATACGAACTCAACGGACGATGACTGTTCCGGACATACGTCATAGTGTTAAAAAATATAGCTTATTCAAACCTTTCTCTCTCTTACATTTATTAAATGTCTACACCGTCACGTACTAATTTATAGGATTACTAAATTATTTTTTGCGCCGCGTCGTCTGCTACTGGGTTTAACCTTTCGTTTTGTTATTGTTTTTTGAAGAATGTTTTGTTTATGGAAATGCGTTCGATTTCAAACTGTTATTCGATTTATAATGTTAATTGGTTCTTAACGTATTGAACATAAATAAGAAATAATTAAAACGGGGACAGTTAAATAAGTAGCACTTAGCACTAAAAGCTTCTATTTTTACGCATGTTAGTAAAATATATTATTGCTTATTATCGTATTAAAAAAAAATAGATTGAGATCGCATGTCACGTATCGCGGTCCTTTTATGTACCGATTTGGTCATCAAATTAACAATTCAAATGTTGTGCGAACAACCTATTGAGACATCGTCAATGTTTCTAAATTTAGAAAAAAAAACGCGATGTTCTTGTTGTACGTGTGTTTACATATTAAACATTTGGTAACTCTTCGCTTCATTTGGTTAAATATAACGACTTGTTTATAAGGAAAAGTCATTAGGTATATTGTGTTGCGATAAGTTGATAATAAATAAAAAAAACTTAATTTTTTCCTATCACCAAAAATATTCCTTGAAAATAAGTTAATATTGACTTGGGTACCTACGATTAAACGTGAGCAAAAAGCTTATGAAAAACTTAATGACAACTTTACTGTACAGCGGGAAGCATTGAAATTTATTAGAAATTATCCATAACAGCCGTAAAACCTTATCATTATTTAGTAATAGCTCCTTTAAAGCCTCCCGCGTGGTTAAAAAACTAATAGATGAACGGTACACGCCGATTCCCGCCTACGCTTAATTATAAAACGGAGTTTTTGCATTTTTTCCGTTTGGGTTCATTACAAATAGTATGGGCGGCGAACAGTAATTGATTTTATTGCCCGCTTTATGTAATCTGTGCGCGCATAGACAATTAAGTTTTTTCTTCTAATGAACAGCTATGTTACGAGGTGGTGCTAAGTACCCTTTTTATGGGCAACGTCGTAATCGTATTAGCTAGGTTTTACATGTTAGTAAAAATATTCTGGATCTAATAATAATGTGGTCTAATCAATATTATTCTCAAGTCAAGATACTAGTGAAAGTGAAAGGAAATATGAGTTTTAATAGAGTATACATAAGAGAGAATTCGGTGTACCATCCGATAATTTGATACATGATTTCCCAACTGTGTACCCTTCCCAATACAATAGGTAACGTATTTTCCTAACAACATTCAAGCAATTTCCGATTCGAAATTTGCATTGAGTAAAAGTAGAATAAACCGTGGAGACGCTTCCTAGTTATTATGGCAACAAGCGGATCGGCTAAACCATAAACGTGAGAACGAAAGACAAAAGGTTTCGCCACCGGCGCAGGACAAGGAGTTGCCGTGGGAAGCAGGGGAATTGTAGACCACGTTAAATGACACGTCTGTATCGCCATGCCTCCCTAATAGCCACCTTCAATGAGGCATTAGCAACTACTACGGCTGGTTTTGTTATTGGTTAATTGCGAAAACTGTACATTCTGGAACACAGTACTTGCTTTATAGACATATTTTTGTTACCTATATACTTTGGTTCCCTTTAAAAATAATGCAGACAGAAATTAAAGAGAAAAATCTCTATGGCACAGACTAAACATAGACCCTTTACGCTATCATTTTTTAAATATTGTTGAGTTAAATGTTCTTAGGACTAGTTGCAATGATCACTGCTACAGAAATCACCATGGCCGGACCAAGTAGTCTTGCCATTGTTGAAAAAATTGTCGGTTCCTCAATAGTTACTGACCAGTTATGGTTTGGCATTGTTTGACTACAATATGTACCTACGTCATACAGTGACTGTACCGATCGAGAAGTTCCAACGCGATCATTGCAGTAAGAACATGACTACCCGTGTACTTGGTACAATTTTTGGCAACAAACTTTGTTATTGTAGGTACCTGGTGTAGATCAATGTCGTTTTTTACTATTCGTAGCATGTCGGACATTGTACTGAGATGATTCAATCTTGACTACTAGTTCAGTAGTTTTACATTGTTGTCAAGTGGAGGGGGGAGAAATGTGCTTAGGACTATTATTAGTACCTATTTTGTCATGTCTAAATCAACACACGTCTTTTATGAAAATCATGTCATTTCCAAAAAGTAATATGTATGCTAGTTATTCATAAACAAATTAACCTATATTACATCCTTTGCCTTTTTGGGCATCGGTTGCTATCAATGGGACATGGGATATCTTTTGGTGAATCGAAGGTTAAGAATCTAGAGATCCAGTCTGAAGAGATAGATGAGCATAAATTGATTATTTAAAGCAAAAAGTGTTACTCAATTTGGTTTTGAACTCCCAAATAAAAATGCCAATTATGTTCCGGGGCACAAGAAGAGGGTGCGTATAATCATTTTCCAAACGGAACAAAACGCACCGGATCCCAATTTGGTCGCAAATGAAGACATTAATTTCATCGATGCCATCTTATGTCCGGACAATAATGTTAATTTCGTTTCGAAATAAGAAAAACACGTCCCTTTTAAATTATCTGTCGTTCGATCTATTTGAGTCCATCCCTTCCCCGGGAACAAAGGACTGCCGCCTCCATTGTCTTTGCCAAATGTGTACATGATTTGTCGTTAATGTGTTCCTGCTTCACATTTTTAATTGTTCCTAAATTATCTTTTATCGTTAAATTGCATCCGCGCACAAAAAATGGCTTTATTTCCTACTCATTTTCATTAAACAAAATAGTATCTACTGAAATTGTGTTTTTTTCCTCTTTTACTTTGTTCTCTGTGGCCTGCACTCAATTGCATAAAGTATATCCTTTTGTCGGTTTTTCTTCTTCAAACGGAAATTATCAAGATTTAAGATGAGTCTATACACTACCAATATTCACTTTAATAGCATTCAAAATCGTTCAAAAATTAACAATGAATCGTTTTGACTATAGTTAACTTTTTCATATTTGGTCGTCGGTGATTAGGTAAGCAAATAAGGTACCTATCTATATAACGTATTCGTTGTACAAATAGATTTTAAAATACATTGAAGATGTCGCAACAATTACGTTTCATAATCTATAGTTGTAAAGATAATACAAAAATTATAGATATGACTGATATAGGTAATGATAGAAATATTATCTTTAGCGTTGCAGCAATGTCATTGGTTAGAAGAAGCTTATACCTATAAATAATAAAAACACGTTTTATACGCACAATAAAATAATAAAAAAGTCAAGGATTACTTTAAAGATCAACACCTTTTATATTCCAAGATTTTAAATTATCGGTGTAAATAAATATAGGTGTTACTGTATACCTAATTATGTGCCTACATAGACATCATTAGAAATAGGTGCCTATAAAAGATAGTTCGTATGTTATGTCACCACATACGGTTAAATCAAATAATAAAGAAATCAATGTAATTAAAGAAACTTTAAATCTTTTTGCATTTTCAAAAAACAGTACTGTCCTACATTACTACCTCGAGTTCGATTCATTCCTAAAAAATGTAACGCTCAGAAAACCCAGATGCAGCCGTTCAACTGCATTTTAAATTGCTTTAAACTAAAACAAAATGGCGGCTGCATTAACAAAAGCGACACGTATTAAAACTATAAATCGAAGTCGCGAAGTCTGGGAGGAGTTTGACCATGTCGCGACTACCCACCCCCCGGGGGAGGGACGGCTGGTCCGGGAGCTGGAAGAGGATGGTGAGGATCGTTGGTACGGGAGAAAAAATAATAATAAAATTGTTAAAAATAAAAAGTGCGGGCTAGGGTTGCCATCTTCTATAATTTGAAACGAATCTTCAAACGTAACCTTGCCAATGAAGTGTCTAGATGTTTGCGAATCGATTATGACCAATTTTGGTGTATAGCGTACGGTGGAAGTTTATGCCAATTTGTTAATCAAACAACCGATTTGCAATTGTAAAAGTGTATGCAGCTCACCTTGAATATAGTCCTATTTGAAGTCGTTCATGTGACAACCAAGTTACGGTTAAGTTTGAGGGTCAGCTGGCATCTACTAGAAGGCAGAAGTGAGTCGTACGCTATACCCAAACTCTTCACGTTTCCACTAGGAAGGCAACCCTAGATAAGTGATAAAGCGATTGTTGTTAATCGGTTGGAGCGATCGGACGGCCGTTTCGTTCGGAAACGATCAGCCAGCGATGCAAAACTCGCGAAGCTTGCAGGCGTACCTCTAAAGAGTTCTACGATCAAAAATATCTTTTGTTTCGTCGGTTAATCGCCTCGGTCGCGTCTATCGCTGGATTCCTCTCATGATTGATGGTGCCTACAGACTCGACGAGCACTGATAAAGGGTAACGCGGCAAACCATTCGGAAGATTGACTTAAGGGGAGAAATTGATGGAACGCTACGTTCCAGCGTCAAAACATGCGGAATGAACTGCTGCCAAACGATCCTTGTAATTCCACTTCAATTAGCCACCTAAACAACTGTTTTTTCTGCAACTAAACCGGCTATTAGTTACGTAGTGATGCCTCCTCGAGGTGCTCGGTCGGTTCTTGCATATGCAAGATAAATGATTTTTATAATACAGAGAAATAGATTTCTCATCGTCATCTAGAGCGATGACTCGAGAGTTAATGTTCCGTCGATCTTACTAAGTTGGAACAGAAAAAACGGTTTCGTAGCGATCGTAACACAACTTTACAGTTTACATCGTTCTTAATTTGCTATTCGACTAATTGTTATCAGTGGAATCACACGGACTGGCAGGAGCTCATCCAAAATATGAATGAGATCATGATAGATACCTTTTTTGGGTATTAGTGACTTCAGAAGCATGACGGCCGCCTCGTCGCACGCCCACGCGTGCATTTTTCTATATGAGTCCCGCCCTTTCTCCGTCAGCTTGTCCCAGGGCTTCGGTTTCGAGAGCAGCTCCGACACGGTCCCTTGGGACAGACCCAGGACGTACTTAGCGAACAGTCTCTGTCCAATGTTATGCACCGACAGCAACTCGCGCACTCTCCGGCTGATGTGTAAGGTGTCGAGGTTCGTGTTGGCGTATTTGTCCATGTTGTATCGCAGCATCTCCTGCAGGCGCGCCTCCATGGGATCGCCCTTCGGGATGAGCGAGTCTCCGAGGCGGCCGACGAGCGCGCCGGGCGGCAGCGGGCCCATGTCCTCCGCGAACCGGTACGGCCGGTGCTCCTCGAAGCGGAAGGGGCTCGGCGGCGGCAGCGGCAGCGGGACGGGCCCGTTGTTGTTGTGGTGCGTCGTGTTGTTGTTGAGCGGGGGCGGCGTGCTGGGCCACTCCTCGCCACCTGCGGTGAGAGCACGGTTACGCGGGAACACGAGGAGGCGGAGGGGTTCG
>LGAG01000382.1:54258-79578 GCA_001278395.1 Lerema accius
GCCCGTAAGCGTCGCAAGCGGCGACAACGTCCGAATTAATGCGTCGGCCTCTCTGAACTTCGCATCGGAATTCTGCGACCTAAAGCGGTACGATTACGCGCGTCCGTGAGCGGCATGACATGGCGTGGAGGTGATGGGAACTGGATTCCTCGTACTCCGCGCGTGGTATCCCGCGAGGTTTCGGAAATCGAAGCGAACACGGACTAACTACGGACATACACAGGCAGTCGGCTCGACTAACACACGACGACAAGGGGAATTTTGCATCCAACCTGAGCTTATGAATCTACCTCGAAACAAATAAACTCAAATCGAAGACAGAAACGTGGTGAAGTGAGTCGAAGAAATATGAGTTTTTTCGGGGTAGAGCCGCTCGAAGGGCCGTAGGATATATTGAGTCGGCGAGGTATTAGTGAAGCGGTGGTGGGCGCTGGACGTACCTGGTTCCCGGCGCTCGGTGCTGCGCTCCCGCTCGGCGGAGGAGCGCTCGTCGCGCAGGGGGGCCACCGGAGACCGCAGGGGCTCCGGCTTGCGCTCCGGCCGCTCTACCCTCTCGACCCGCTCGGGGGGACCGAGGTCCATGGAACGGAGAAGGCTGGAAAAAACAGGCCAGGATTATACACGTGTTAGATTCAAAAAGTTGCATAAGGTAAAATAGAATATACCTACATTAGTAGGTATGTCAGATTAACATTTCCGGGGTATTGTAATTGTTCAAATGTTACTCCTGAAATGTTTGTTTAGTACTTATAAGGCTGAGGGATCAGATCGGATTAAAAATTATTGAGTCCATTAACCAGGGTTAACCAATTTATAAAGAAACGGATACGACATTATTAGGCCGAGGTCAACCGGAAGGCGATACCTTAATAAATTGAGAGAGAGAATTGATTAAAACCATTCCAGGTGAATTAATTAAGTATTTTAATTAATAGGATATGCCGGTGTCCTTATTGCCAATATTCCTTTCATAAATTTATTGAGATTGAACCCTTTGAGGCGCACAGGGCTATTAGCAGATAAGGACCCCTCTCCGAAGATAACTTACATCGATTCTACCGGTTTCTGTCGCTCATGCAACAGACTGTACAATCTGTACATTATTATATGGATAGAAATGTTTATATTAGCTGGTTAGGACTTGCTTACTTTGTGTTTTGAAAAAAAAATAGGCAGGGTTAAAATATAATTTTTGAGTGATTGTCATTCGAAAAGTACTTTTTAATTAGAACGTCTAATAAAATAAATAAGTAAATACATTAAAAGATTAAGGGTTAATAATGCGCGCTGCCACTCTGGTGGATAAAGTTGCGGGTTGTTTAGCTAGCACAAGTTAAACCCTTTGAGATCGAAATGAGGAGAAAAATAAACAAAGAATTTAAATTAAAAGAACTTGCACAAGCATTGCATTCGCATAAACAACCTCGTGTAACCGTCGCTACATTTGCTACTTTTCACTACATAATTTAGTTAGAGCGCAGCAACGGGCCGACGAGTCGTGCGATCGGTCGTGCGACCGGTCCGCCCGCACGTATCGATTCGCTCCGGGCACCAGATTTTCACACTTCCAACAATAGGGTTGTACCTTAATTACAATTTAATATATCACCAATTAAACGTTTGATCGGGACTACGCCGCCGAATTTAGGAGCACGTTCGCGTCATCTATTGTAGTTTAGAACGGCGCGTTTGTATTTGGCCGGGTTGCCGCTAAATTTGTAGGTAGCGGAGCACTTTATTGGTACACTAAACGTTGAAATCCCGAGGTGATTTTCAGGTGCGGATGGTTAATCGTTTCGAATGTTACTATTTAAGTGCAGTTGTTTAGTTTTCATGATTAGACGGCACTCACCGTTTGTAATGCACAAAGCGGAAGCGATTTAAATATGAAATGGAATGTGGAGTACTACTTGCATGTAACGTAGGTATTACAATTAATGTTGAACTATAATACCTACCAGGTATGTTTGTATTCGTCTGCCTTGATATATTGTCTATTATGTTTTTTAAAGAATCATCTATCGTAATGACCTTATATGTCACTTTTAATAGATTGGTATAAAATAAAACTAAATTAAATCACTTCATACACTCGGGAGCTACAGTGCCACAGACAGACAGACAGACACCCATAACACCCCTCTTTTGCGTCAGGGGTTAAAAATAAAATCAGATACCACATAATGAATTATGAAATTAACAGAGCGTGTGTAAAATAGGAAAGCAAACGTATCCACCGTAGATCACAATGTTTGTTTAACCATTTAGTTAAATTTCAAAGATTCCGAGCTCAGTAGGAAGAAGACAGTGCTTTCCTCCGATGACAGCTTTCAGCGTAACCCAGTTAAAGCTGATAAAGCTGACAGTTATGTTCGGTGATAGCTTGGAGTTTTAACAGCTTGTGATGCGAACAACAGTGCTGTGGAGCCGCTTCTATGCTCTTTACGTTTTTTGTTTTTGAAGCTCACAAAAAAGTGCTTAATTTTTTTTTTTACTTGAAAAGAGATTAATAGGTATTTGTTGTTGTTTATCTTAAATATAAATTAGATTTTTTTATTAGGTATATCTATGTATGCTAGGAAGAAAAACAAAATTGTTACAAGGGCTGTAAGATTTATGAAAATGTAGAGCTAAATTTTTTAGAAAAAAATATTTTTTTAAGAACATAAGCAGTAGCTAAGTAACTGCAAACATGAAACATACAGAATTACTTTATTTATTTATCCTTATTTAAGTTTAGAAGTTACTTAATACAACGGATGCCTAACTATTTTATTTAACTCGTCTGTTAACACATAGAATAGCATAGCCTTCTCCACCCCACCTCTGTTCCATATGTAAGCTTAAAAGCATCTTTGTCTTACGTTAAGGCTGGCACATTGAATATTTTAGTGCGAACCAAGGATGCGGAAGTTTTTGAATTAATTACGCGAACTCGGTTAGTGGTCGCCGATCGGTTGCTGCGATGTCGTCGACGTGTCGTGGTCTCGTCGTCGTTGTCTCGTGGTAGGATCGCGTGCTTTGAGGTTAAACTTAGGTACGTGACATTTGAATCAATGTCTTGTCATGTAAGTGCCTATCTTTTCGTAACTAAGTAGGTACCTACCTAATCAATATAGGTACTATCGCGAATTACTAATTACTTATTTTAGTTTGATCTGGTTCAAAACCGCATATAAGAAAACTGCTAGATAGAGCATTTATACTTGTATACCTACTCTTTAGTCTAATATTTAAGTGTACCAAATACCTATTTTTTTAAGAGATCTACATCGTACCCAATTAGGTACGGGTAGTAGAGCTAAGTTCGAATGTTGTAATAATAGGTATCTACCTAATCTATTAGACCTAGACCTAGATCTATAAGAATTTACATAGAACCTGCCAATTTGGTTATCTACAACATTGTTGTTTTTGTTCCCGAAATGTCTGAGTAAAGTAGGTACCTATACCTACCTATTATAATTTACATGTTAATAGAAAGTTGAGCAGCACCGGTGGCAACAGTGAACGGGGTGCCGACCTGCGATGAGCAACGTTTGCCACTCGTCAATCAATATCGAATTCCCGCCCCAGAAATATGTCTTTGAACTTTTCGCCTCCCCGGCGCTCGCAGATAATTCATTAATCGTTCATTATAGGGCTCTTCGTGCCGATAGCTGCTCACCCGAACCGAGTTCCGATTCGTCACTTTGCTAACTCCGACCGAAACGGCCAAAGACGATAACGCGGACAGTAATTACCTGTGCGTTTTTACTTCACCAATTAAGAAGCATTTCAAGGCTGCACAGACTATATTTTCGGTTTAATCATCAAAAAACTCCGAATAGCGCTGGCAGTCAACAAAAAAGACGAGAAAAACTCGAAGCCGCAATCGAAATTGGAACGCGCTGTCATTTGTTTTCAATATGGTGTCACGCTTAAATACTTTTTATGAACCGCTCGGTTCGAACAATGACTGTGACGTCACACGATCAGACGTTATCAGTCAAGTGATCGGTCGGCGATAACAGGAAACTCCGCCCATCGAACACGCTGACCAATCACGGACCGATCGATTGGTCAATACAAGATACGAGAACGCCTTTTCGAACGCATCCCACACGCGGCTGCACGAGTAGTTCGTCTCGACTTTCCGAACACGAAACGGAGAAAAAAATTGGACTCCGACAACAAGAGGCGAAGGCATCGGAGACCGACGGCCGCGTACATCGGTCTCGGTCGCGACAGATAGCTTTTTTCTTAGCTCCGAGTATTGACTCTAGTCTATACCGTTTCCTAGTTTTTCTAAACAAATTTTACTAGACAAACTCGGCCGGGACGAGAGCGTGTCAACATCGCAACGCAGTAAAAAGCTTACGCTGCTTTTGTGGTTCGAAAAATGTCGGGGAGCGTAAATTAGTTGATAATTTGTGTGTGACTTAAGTTTAGTTAAATGTTTGTGGAGCATCGCCTATGCAAACGAAGACAGGTGTCCACGATAGGCTGTTATTGATATATAGGAGGTAAACTCCGACTCGTATATAAAATATGTGTATTTGCGTTCCCGAGTATTATGTAAATCTTGTGTGCTCAGTTTTTAATTAAACAACGAGATAAGCGGTGCCTCATTCGTTATTTGACTTTTTATAATTTCAAGTTGAAGAGTCAACATCGTAAGTTAAATCTTTGATTGCCAGACGTGCATACTATTATGCTCCTTATAATCAAAGTGACAATATTGATATTAGCGTACGTGGAACTGCTATCTCGGCCGTCTAGTTGTTGACAGGGCGAGACAAACTATGATTTTGTTGAAAAACTTCTTGTTTGTGTTGTAATAAAAACGTATACGAATATGACCCCTAATTAGACTAAGTATTTTAATGGAACTATGAACTAATTAAATATTTGAACCTTTCGCTGTGAGGGGTACGAAGGTTGGCATCGTGGCTGATGCTGTGGTGCTCCTTGTGACCATAGGTACTATCAGTCTAGAGCCTTAGGTACACAGACCATAAAAATTTATACCACTCATCTTATATTAGGTAAACGTAAAATAATTAAATTTGGATCGATTTAAACATACACAACCATACATTAACTTTAGTTTTTGCTAGGAGTATTACAGGTCCATACCTACTTAGGATTTTGTTTGAATTTATTAATTTTTAATACCTATTTTTTGCCGCCTAGCCTGTTGACTGTTATCAATAAAATTTATAAGCAAAAAAAACCCAAACATATATTTTATAGAGGAAGTGTAGATATACTTGTATAGATATAAATTATTGTGCGAAGGTTGATTACTATCGGTTTTTATTCAAATGTACCTATATTTCTGTTCGTCAATTTGGAGAGATACCTACTTATATGTTTTATAATAATTAAAATGTGACTAACTAAAAATGCATAGATAATTACCTAATGGAACAAGGTATTACATTATTAAATACCTAATTATTATAGGTTACCAGGCACTCCTGAACTTAAAATTTTATATATTTTTAGTAAGTACCTACTAATCATATTAGACAACTTTTGCTATGACAGCATTTTGATTACTGTAATACCTTGGCTGGTCCCTTGAAGTATGTTTGACAACAGCACCATCTAGTTAAGTAGGTACTACAATCTTGTCCTAAACCATATTCTATCACTTTTAACTATACTACAAAATGTTTAATTGGTCAATCGTTTAGGAAGAATTCAGTGGCAAACACGTTGGTATGCTAGATTTTTTATTAAAATTGGGGACATGAAAAACTATTATAAGTGCTAAATTTTATAACTTATTTACTCTTATTATTTTGTTACAGATAATCTACAGGCTTCCATTTAGACGTGCGGTTCAGAGAAGTCAATATCAGAAACAGATTTGAATGTGGAACGTGTAAATTTTAATCAAAATTCAGAGCGCGGCGAGGCGATCCCTGAATTAGTTGAGATTTGGCGCGGTATCGTCTAGAAATCAATCTATTCCCCCATTACGGCTTAATCTTCGGCGCTGGCTATAACTTAATCCTAACTTGAGAACCGGTGTAAATAACCAATAAACCGCTACAGGTGCCCCTACCCTATACTCCACAGATTATGTAACTACGAGTACCTCCTTCGATGTGCGGTTTTGCTTGGAAGGAATGTAACTAATACATTTTATCTTCAGATGACAACTTTTCTCATTCCGAGGGCTGACTGGAAGTGTTTGTTACACATTTATGACAAAAATAGAAATTCAAAAAGCCATAAAAAATTAGGATGTGTCGGTGGGCAGCTGTCGGCCATTTTCACACCAAAATCGATCAATTAATGTTAAAAATAGTGGCGTTCTTTAACAGTGTTTATGATGTTTGCACAACCGTCATTTTATGTCGTGTCGCCGCCTCTGATGTGACTTACCCTTTGATGGATCAAAGAGGCCGCCGAAGCCCGCCATATTGGTAGAAATAACACATTAAACTATAGAAAACATTCGGTCGCGTGTCTCAGCGACTTAACCGCCGAACCAGTTGTCAAATTGATGATATTTTTGTCTGATAATAGTCTCTGATGTGCTTACGGTAAATAAAGGAAGTCTTTTTCAGTCAATAATTGTTTGGAATTTTGTTATGTAACAAGAAGGAATTCAGATGTTTCAATCATTATCAATGGCGATTAAAAGAAGGGTGGACGAGTAACCTAACTATAGTAAACGTAAAGTACATTAATAATTTAATTTCTAACCTTCTATGTTAAGCATTTTATCGAACACTTATGCCAAGTAGTCAAATTCTTACTCGAAGTAGACCTACGAAGGTAGAGTTCTTTTTAATTGATGAAAAGTTCCCTTATGATAACAGGGTATAGATGTGTCGTTGGTCGCGTCACGGGGTTCCCACGTGATTCCGATTAATCCCGGAAGAGATCACTCACCGTGATAACGCACCATCAATTTGCTATTGCATCAGATCACTTCCCTGCACCACATAGCGTTCTATACACGAAATCCCTCTCTTCATAACAAAGTTTGTCGTAAAGTACCTACTATTGTCAACGATGTCATACTCTGCTTATTAAGTATTTAATCTAATACATGAAGTATAGATTTTGAATGTCATTCTAAAAAATATCGTTCAAATTTTTGACTTCTAAATTCTAACTCAGCGTGCTCCTTCAAAACGACAACTTAAAACAACTTGAATGACTGATTCAGTTGAAGACATCGGAACAACATCGTTTGAAAGATCGCCTTCGACGACGAACGCTTTGAACCGACGACTCGATGTCAAACAAAACAGATATTTAACGGTTTAGGAAGTGGTCTGAGCGAAGGAAAACAGAGGGTGTTGCACTTACGAGTAAAATACGGTTTGAAAACATACAAGGCGTGGTTTTTGTTAGCGTTCCTAAATGGAGTTTAACGACGCTTGCGACAGCGACGATGGTTAACGTCCACTTCTGTGGTGGGAACTACATTTTTACAACCATCGTCGTATGGATAACCCGAAATATAATGTAAAACCCATTTTTAGTAAAAAAAACCGGCAACTTCAATGAATCCTCATTCATTGATTTAGGTACTTGTGTCCACAGGCCAAAAAATATATAGACGCAGTCTTCGGAACAAAAAAGCATAGTAGGGAAATATATAACGTTAATAACAAATGATAACGTTTCCTAGTACCTACATTTCTCAGCAAACCGTGCTCAGGGACATTATGTCAAAGCGTAAAAAAAGAAAAAAAAATACCTCTCTTTTGTTGTTCTGAACACTGAGTCTATTATATTTTTTGGTGTGAGTTTGTATTATATTTTGTTTGTCAACTAAAATAAAAATAGTTTTATGATGCTGTCATGCTTAATAGTGGCGAGATATTTGAGGATTAATAACGATCCACAGCAGTATGTCATAGTTATCTCTATATCTATTGTTATTATTTAAAAAATTGATTTATGTAGTTAGTTGTCCAGGCGGATTTCCGCGACAAAACAAAGTATTAGGTTGGATGTTTTCTACCGCGAGCGATTAGTATACAGGAACAATTTTAGTTAAGAACTACATTATTAACTAGTTTTAGGATCATTTCATCTCTTATCGTACCAGATAGCCATGTTGGTACCCCCTCAAGATATGTAGACCTAGAAAAGGCAGCATCTAATAGAGGTACAACATCACTCATATACCTACCTACACATAATGGCACCTATCTACATTATATCCTACGTACCTATATACGTGTCATTAATTAGTCTTAAAAATCCTGATCTTCTTTTCCTCATTATAAAAATTTAAATGAGGTAATTATTAATTCGTTTATTATTATTAGTGTACTTATGAAATACATTAATGTATAAAAACCTATTGTTTATTCATCGTCACGCCTTACTGACCGCAAACGAGGTAACTTATGGCGATGAAACCTCGTAAAATTAATCATTTATATAATAACGAGTTTTGGTTAGGTAGGCGTGCTTTAAGCTATGACGCTGTTTTGAAGCAACAAGCTTTAACTGAATGTATAGATACACAAGTATACAAAAATAATATAATAATATAATAGCAAAAACTTTATAATTAATAACTATAGTAGTTATTACGGACGAACGTGTAATTATGAATGTGGATGGATGGAATTACGATAGAGTTAGTGGCGTAATCCAAACTGTATAAATTGATTTATTTAATAAAACTGTGAATTTATTCATTAAGTAGGCAATCATAACAATTAAATGTTTTTGTCACATTCATCAAGAAAAACTTACGAGAATGTAGGTTAACAATAAACTCAAAAATTAGCATAACAATTATCTTACAGTGTTTAGTTAATAAAAAAAGAAACGTTTAAAATTTAACTGTTTGTGACCTTGGAATGTCCTTTGTTTCCTTTACGTATTTTTTCCAGAAATCATTTTTCGTTTAGTTGCTTCTAGTCTTGACCTAGATTGCTGTAGTAGAAAAAATGTTAAATGGGTAATCACGGTAGATTTAATTACTAAATTAACCTAATTACGCCGTAAATATAATTTCGCGTAAAGACGCAATAAGACGTCTAAATGATTCAGGTTACAAAAAGAAATAGTTTCTTCAAAAACAATTTGCATTTATTTTAATCAAAAAACTTAATTTCAGGTGAATCGTACCTATACCTAAGTTTTTATAAAAAGAAGCTTCAGAATATTATTAAAAACTAGTGGACCCGCCCTCGCTTAAAAATCTACATATCCCGAACAAAAACCTACGACCAAGCGAAAGCTTAATTCGATATTTCTTGTAAACTACATGTCTTTTCTTCCAGTCAATGTCGTACTCGCTGTTACGCAATATTCCAATTGATAACACTCTTTGAAAATTAAAGAGATAAAATCCTATGAAATTAGTAAACATAAAACTCAAATTTCATTATATTTACACAAACAATGGACAAGTAGTATTAAAGAGCATAAAAATCTAAAGTTTATGACAGCAAATAATCGAGAAAAATAAGCTCTCTAGTTCATAATTTCATAAAACATACAAACTTATCGACTATCTATAATACAAAATTATCGACAGGCGAATATAAAGGGCTTAATAAAAAATATCGTAAAGTTTTCGTCGATGGAGGTCTCAAGTTTTTTGCTGTCGAATGAGGAGTTGTGTTCGGCTGCGACAACCCTCGCCCGAATGTAACATCTGAATGCTAAACGGTTTGAGATATGGAATTTAGCAGCCTCCATGTTTGGATAAACTATTGATACACAAATCGCTCCCTGAGAACCTCCTAAACGCTTTCGTTTTTTCAGCTTCCTGCCTCATCAGTGGGAAACATAAATAGAATTATCGAAACATTAGATGGATGGCGATACGGATTTGATTTTTTAACGTCTGATAGATTCTTGTGTAACGTTGACTTTAATTTTTTTTTAATTATTAAAAATTAAAATATGGGTGAAATTAAATTGTACAGTTTTATTTTTATTATATCCTTACTGTATTTAAATATATGATTGATTTTAATTGCACTACCCTATGAATACCCATCGAAATATTATCGATTGCGCGATTGGTGAAAATTTATGAAACCTAATACACGTTTAAAAAATTTCAGATCTGACGAAAATTAAACTTTAATTTGGGAATCACGCTATCTCTGGAGATCAATCAAAGTCGGAATAGGTAATTACGAACACCGATATAGTTCACTCTTAACACTTGTTTGAGCACACGAGATTAAAATATTAACTATAGCTATCAATAGCGATATTATTTCTGTTTAATACGAAGACAATACTTAGCCGATTAGAGGATTACTTGGTATTATTATATTAGATAACTTACAGAATTAATGTCTTGTCTTCTTATGAATTATTCAAATAGATGTTATAATCCAATATTGTTAGTATTAAGTATTTTGTTTCAAATAAACGGTCTTACAATGCCGTTGATCAAAGCTAAGATTAATAAGTGGTTACTACGACCATTAATTTCACTTACTCGCTACTCGCCAATGTGGCTACAGTCAAACAGTATGCTCATATTAATTTAGAAAGCGTAACACCTCGAAACAACGAATTTAACAAAAAAATAACTAGATGTGGCTATTGTATCAGAGTAAGAACCCAGCACAAGCAGGCGCCTGTTATCAGTCAAGAGGTAGGGTCAGCAAACAACAAGATGACTAGATTAGATTGTTTTGAAATCAGAACTTTCTTGCAACGAAAGCTATTTGCGGAATGATTGTACCGAATGCAAAATAATTAAATGACTCAAAAGGCTTCGTGTTCAAATGTTGATTTCTTTGTTTGATTTACATTATGAGAACCTTGGTATTGTAAATAGTAGTAGATAATATGAGAATAAGACTGTGTTTAAGCTTGGTTTAAATCATGGCCTACATTTATTATTGACTTATTTTTTTTCCTTTCATAATTAAATTTGTGTATTGTGTATCTTCACCAATTTTACGTGTTCAAGATGTTAGTGTAACCAGTCATTTAGTAGACTTGCGAGGGGCCACAAATCCAATACATAGAGGCTCCTGAGAATTATGGAGTAAATAAGGCGTATAACATCTCTAAATGCATAATTTGATACACAACATACATATATAATATTAAATTATCATTGATAGCAACGTAGTTAACGAAGATATAGAGCAAAGCATAGAGATCCTTCACTATTGTCGTAGTTCCTTGGCCGCGACCGCCGTCGGAGTCTGTTGCCCAACGCGACCAAACAAACTGTTGACGCCCGGGTCAACGACCGCTGATAGCCTTATCAAGTTTATTAGCTCGCGCCTTTGAACGTGAGCTTTCCTACCTTCCTATCGTCAGAACATACGTGTTACTTACTATATGTGTACAATACGTGTTCATTTGTTTACAGTATACATTATTTATTAAGGCACAAGTGTATTCACTATTTATCAAATACATTGTAAGAATATGTGTGATTTTTTCAACGTTTCTCGTCTAATATAATATATAGTCGTTTTTTGGCGTTGACGTCTTAAGCGATTCTGTTCTTGGTATTGTATGTTGATTGTCTTTCGATATTACTGAGAACGAACTGTTTTTGTGAAACACAAACAAACTGTTTTGGAAGCATGGAGTCCTAAGTACGTTTTTTATAATTTGTATATGACATTGAAATAATTATTTTTTTGGGTCTTCGTAATATTTTAAGTAAAACCAGGAAATTTAAAAATGAACATGTTGATTTTTTATCAAGTCCATAAGTATGAATATCCGAATTGAGGCTAAATACATGTATTGAGTAGTTATGTATTTGTAACATTCTGCCTCACTAGGAAACAAACCTAGCCCTCATTGAAGAGCGTATGGACATGGTGTAGTTATAATAGAAGTTCTATTTTCGAGGTAGTATAAAAGAAATAATGTGGAGTCAGGGTAGTGAGAATGTTAGATCAGTGTAGGGGCAGGGAAATGACAGTCTAGGGACAGGGTAATGATAGTGTAAGGACAGTGTAGTGATAATGTAGGTGTAGTCTTACTTGATTTCTCGCTTGAGGTCATCGTAGTCTCGCTGCGAGTCGAGCCGCGCCTCGAGCCGCGCGATGTGCTGTTTCTTCTCGTCCAGGCGTTCCTCCAGCCGCTGCAGCTGTTGCGAGTGCGCCTCCTGCAGCGCCGACAGCGACGCCTGCAGCCGCCGCACGTCCTCCACCAGCTGGGCGATCTGGGGACAACAGCAGGGTAAATTAAACGTCATTTTTATGGGCTGCTAGTTGGGTAACTGGTATAATGAGTTGGCAAACCATTCTAGTCATCTCTATTTTGAACTATAGAATGTATTAAAAAGCTTAGTATATAGACTAGGTCCAGTATTAGGAAATAGGATTTTGTACTGAGTGTAGGTTCGTACCTAGCGCAGGTAATTTGCAAAAAAATATATACAATATATACACAGCAATGATAAATCGACTTAGAAGAAATCACTAGAAGAAATACTAAATAACTATATTAACACTGCATCCACTAATAAATAATTATTATCATAATGATAATAGCACATTATTAGAGACATGTCGGCACTGGCACAGCGGCAGCCATCACACATCCTTTTCAATATCAATCCACCTGTCTCGTCGTCGGTCCTAACGAGCGATATCGCCGCGGTCTAATTGCTCAAATATCACAAAACAAACTAATCATCTTTATCTTTATTTTTCGTGTTCTGACGCATTCGTGAAAATACTTTAACGATACTGCTTGAACCATTTTATTGTTGGAGATTTCCCGTGATTTTTGATAGAGTAGAGTAGGTATAATCTTGTCAAATTAGAGCAATTCATGTAAGTATCTTATAAAAATAATGTCATAAAGCGTTGTTTTATAATCAGTTATAACGGTTATAATTATCAATGAAAACTCGAATTTAAAATTCGTTTGAATCACATTTATACGCAGTTTCATGGCAAACAACGTATGTAAATATTCAGTAGGCTTATGTATGTATTTGTCTTTTATAAAACTGATGATATGATAGGTACTGTCTATCAACTCATGAGAGTTTTATGAGGAAATACATTGGACATAATTTTAGCAGGGAGATAACAAGGGATCCTCAATTATTAGCTTTCAAGTAATACGTTACGTAGACAATGGCCGATTACTTATTTCAGAGATGTTCCCGATAGCCGGCGGATCTTCCGCCTTGTTACGTGGCAATAGCAATCAGATTCACGTGCAATTGTTCATGAACGGCCTCCAAACTACGGTGTATATCGACAAAAATGTACACCCGACAATAAACCTTATTGAATTCGTTGTTAGGAACTCAAATCGAGTAAGGTTGCCGATGATAGTACAATTACTTAAGAGACTGATTGTTCGGCTTTGTCTCTACTTAAAGCAGTGCTGTAGCGTTGCTGTCGTTGGCTAACACTGCTATGACAAAGTATTATGAAAATTAAATTACCTGATTCAACTTGTTTATGAGTAAATTAGGTAATGTAAAGTTAGATAAGTTGTGGTCATTAGTTATTCGTAATTTATACCTGGTGTACTTGCACTGGTGAGCCGCCCCACTTTTACTTGAGGGAGTAGCCTTTTCATAAAGTGGTAACGAATCATTTTACTGGAGAAAGAATTTATTAAATTGGATGATTACTCTCGAAGATTATCTCCTGGACATAATACATTGAAAGTGGGTATATAAAACTTAAAATTTAAGGAACTGGTATCCGTTCAAATTCTGTCAGATGCATTTTATAGCTTACACATATAGTTATATTTAGTAGTTTAGACTAGCTTTCAGTGTCCTCAATCATTAGAGATAATCGTCTCGCAACGTATTATTTGTCGACCTTCGGAAGATATCAATTGTTGCCGCCAGGTGTCGCTCGTCCGTGAAGATGGCTATCGGCAGATAGATGCAGCGGAAACCGATATCGTGAACCTTGGACGGTTACCTCCAACTCTTACGTAGTCGATGCGTTTGACTTTGAAACTATTGCTAAAGATTTGCTTTCAATGACCTTGTTTATTGAGTGGAGGAGAGAAGGTTCCTAGATTATTGATCGTTACAGGAGAGGTAATAATATCTCTCGTTACAATACGACGGGTTTAAGTGCATGTTTGTAATGTTGCTACACGTTTCTTGGCTCTGATTGACATAGATGATTTCAATGATTTGATAGTTTTAAAAGACCTTAGCTACTTAGAGCCAATTTAAGTATTATGTGAACCGAGATAATATCGATAGAGAGCATCCTACCCTTGTAAGACGAAAAAGGAAGCCCTACCCTACTTTTACTTTTTCATAAAACAATCAAAATAAAAACTTCGGTGTTTAGTTGAATAGTTTTAGATAAACTTACCAACAAGTGTATCTATTAGCATTACTGAGTGGACGTGTAAAATGGGGATAACGGTAATGATTCCGAGGAATCAATACGGAGGCTGGCGAGGAGCCAAGCTGCCAGGAATGCAAGTGAAGCAGGAGCTTGCATCCTTGCTTGCACGACCATTACGTCAACAGCTTGCTAGGATTTTATGTATCTTAGATTAGCTATTATACGAACAATTCTTGTCAGGTTTGGAAATGGTGCAACCGATTTTGATGAAAATTGTAAGTTGGGGGATTTTGGATTAATCGTGGTTTCGATTTCGGAAATATTTTCACATAAATTTGGGAGATTTTGATTTTTTGAAGGTTCTGTCAATGATTTAGAATGGCAGGAAAAAGTGGTATGTAGGTAATTGGTATAACTTCATAATTTTTTTAAAAATTAAATCCTTTTTGTATAAGTAGTTTTGACCTAAGAAACTGCAGAAAGTGTACAGGGTAGTTACTTAGTCTGCTAGAATGGGAGTTAGTCGTATTTTATCAACCCTGAAGTTGTGTTAAGTTTGGCTAGTTCATATTATTTTCGCGGTTGTCGGAGCCGGATATGACTATAGATTTGTGTATTCTCAAGTCGTTACGCTAACGATAATTTATTCGTTCATTTGTAGTTGTTAATGAAGGAAGTATATTTTTTCGGATTATTTATTGTGAAGGTCTTCGATGGGCATAATCGTCAATGTTGGCGTCTTCCTGTCTCAGTGAGGGTTCGATTTTAATAGTTTTAATGGGTTAATAGGGTACGATTGTCATCTGACCTTCACCACCAACCTTGAAGAAAAAATGGTGTTTCTTACGAGGAAAGACATACCGTCGTTTTTGCCGCGATTGCTTTTTGCTTCATTAAAATAATTGTAATTAATGCTCGTGTTACGAGAAGATAATGATCACTCAAAATATTACTGTTCGCGATGTTGGCAATGAAAGTAGGTACGTAGTGGAATAAATAATAGATTCGCGCAGTCACTATGTAGAGGACATAAGGGCGAAAATCGCTCAAATTCGGTTCTCGCCTTGACATCTATATCTTTAGTAAATATCAGTGACAAAACTGACAAAGGCAAATATTGTTAGCGAAGCCTTGAGCGTCTGATACAACTGACTATACGACCATAAATCTTTTTTATCCATTAATGACATAGTAAAAATGTTACGAAAGCGAAGAGATAGGTAACTACATTATTAGTTACCTACTAGATGACGCCGGCGACCTCGCTCGCGGAAGAGTATTTAAAAATATATTGGATTTACCTCAAGGGAACCTATAATCGGGATAAAATCTATCCTATGTCCTATTCTTGAATGCAAACTATCTGTGTGCCAAGTTTCAGCTTAATCCGTTCAAAGGCTAGAGCGTGAAAGATTAACAAACATGCAAATATCCAAACATAAAGTTAACAGTTTTTAAAAGTTATAATTCTAAAATGTGGGTAGAACTGTGTAAAGTAATAAAATATCGAACATATAACGTTAAATCACAGCCTTTTTAGAAGAGCTTTTCTCATATGTATATGCAAAGTACATTAATGACCACCCGGCTTGCAAGCGAAGTGTATGAATTTTCTTCCACGCTATCAAAACAAGCAACACTTTTCAAGTTTAATGGACGGCGACGAATAAGGACGCGGCTACAATGGCGAGCACAATAAAGGCATGTACACATCCCATTCAAATAGTAGACGACATAAAAAGTATTAGGCGAAACGAATCTCCGGACGAAGCCGCGGGTAATTATTGTCTTAATTCGGCCCTACGCTGACCGCTATTACGAAATTGGTCTAAAACATTAGATGTAGCGATTGAACATGCAAACGTTTCTACACAATTTTTTGTTTGTTTAAATGAGGCAGAGTAGTTTTAAAAATATTAAATGACGATTCTTACTTATTTTATTACTCGATTGCGACGGAAGGAAGTAAATTCTTTTCGACCATATTCTTTTTTTTCACATGCTCTACAGTCCAAATTTCGACAGGTAAAGTACCTATCATTAAAATCATCTCACCTACAATTAGTATTGTCATCGGCCAAGCAGTGATAACAAAGAAGGCTCATGTCTATTACTCAAAATAATAAGTATTGGTCGAATTCCGACCACAGTCAACGTAACTCAGTGTACAGCATCCGACAGATAAACGCTATACGCCGTCACTTACACCGGAAGGGCCGTTCCTTCTGAAGGGTTAAAGGGCAGCCGGACAATTACCTACAATCATTACTGAGGACGATTATGTAGCAAGCGTCACACTCACAGGTTTTTATTGAAGGCTCGGGGTTAGTTTAATTGCGGGTCCATCGCGCACTGGACCGTGCTCCTGATGTTTTGGGTTTTAAAAATCGTTTTGCGGGTTTGGTAAATCCACACCGAGTAATGAGGCCTGTGTGGGTGATGACGGGTTAACTGCATGTTGACCAGCGTTTTTACTTCGATAACAGAAATCGCCAGTCATAGTTCTCAATTTTACCAGTTTAGTAATGTCTTGGCGTTCTATCATTTTACACTGTTTGTTTGTTAAGTATTATTTTCATTAATTATTACAGTCACTTAAAAATGTAAAAGTACATGCTTGTAGGGCTCAAATAAAACAAATTTACCTGAAATACAACTACAAATAAGCTTGTTTATTTCGGAAGGGTGTCCACGTCAAATTACGCCTCGTAAAAGGCGTGCAATCTCATAAGGTCGGAAATTCACGAATGACCAAGACAGAAGCAATAATGTTTGCGTGAGAAGCAATCAGCACGCAGACGACAAGGAAAATAACAAGTACTAAAGATTTTCTCATTAAAACCATCCGTTCCCATGCAGCATCAGCTCACCGATCTTCATTGAGTGCAGATTAAACCGGAAACCAATACTGTTCTTTCATTCGTTTGTTTCTTTTTGCGGTCATCTCTGAATTTCGAATTAGACATTCATAGCAGATGCATGGAGATTTAATCATTTTGATTATAGTATCTATGTAGTTAACTTCAAATATTCTTTGCTCAACGTTAATGTAAATATGTAATTTGAATAACTAATTGTAGTAATTTCCCAAAACAACTTTAATTTTTTTTTAATAGGTACGAAACAGTAGAAATGGTCGAAAGCAATTATTTTACGAAACGACTCGGCGGTAGATACAAAGTACTCGTTCCAAGTAATTCGCTAAGCTTTGTCCGTATGAACACAAACAATAACCGACCATTCTATCTTGCAACCCCAAAAACGAAGATTTGGAAAACGCAGGGAAATGAGAAAGCATGTCAATAGCCATAGACAGAGATCTAATAAAGAAACAAAACTGAACCAATTCTGCCCCTGACAATCCATCGTCATAAATTTGTACAGGGCTCAATCACAAAAGAAGTGATGAAAGACAAGTGGGCGAATAAAAAACGCATAATACGCCATTTTGCCGTCACAAAGTGGAATCCATGTCGGCGATCTGTCAAACTGGTCAAACATGAGCGAATTGGCGGGCGACCGTTATTAGCCGACCGAATTTAAACGCTCGCTCGGTTCGAGAAAATTCACCGCGACGAAATACCACCGAATTCGAGCGCCGAAATCTGCCGAGTACCAACTGCCAAAAGAAAAAAGACGCCAGATAGCTTCTACGGACGGAGAGTACCCCGTTTCTTTTTTAGACATCTAGCGTAGCCACTGTATAGTTTGAAGCGAGTTTCATTTCGGGGAAAAATGATAAATGACGTGAATGATTGAACGGCCGGACACGAGTTTCGAATCTGGAAAAGAGATTTCAGCCATCCGTTTTACATTTCATTCGAATTATGACGAATCCCGTCAGTCGACGGTGCATCTATGGGAATTAAAATGCGAAATTTATCGGCCATTTAGCGGATTGTCACGACTGCAGTTACAATTCATAAATATTCACGGCTATTGTCCGCGGTGCTTTTATAAAATAAACATGTTGATTGACACCAGACGTCACGAGCATCAATCAGGCGGGCGTGATCGGAATGCGAGCTCGCATCATAAAAATCCTCGACTGAACTGTCGGCTCGCGTCGTTTTTCACTGCGACGGAATAGAGCGCAAAATTCTCTGCCGATTTCTTTTGACATTTGCAAATATGGCGTCATATTTGACGTTGACGGCGAAATTGGCGGGAAGCTTGTCTATGCACTTTGATGTTCGCGCGCTCGGATTTCGTGTTCGAAAAACATTGACAAGAACCTTTAGTAGTTTCGTTGATTAGTTTTCAGCGCTGACAGTTGACGTTATTTCGCCTTTTTGGCCTATTCGACTGTTCTTTCGACATTAGCGGGTGTCTGTTCCGAATATAGTTCGTATAGACAATCGGAATGCAATTGTCTGTAGTTTTGAGGCGGCCGACAACGAAATGAAGCAATTTTAGGTTGGGGCTCATTTATTGCCTGTCTATCGCTGCAGTTATAAAACCGAATGGAAGACTAAGTTTTGCTCGTTGCGGTTATAAGTTTACATTATGGATCGCTGGTTAGTCGATATGGTTTGTCTCTGTGTTTGGTATACAGGTTTTGTTAATGCAAAATGTTCGAAATACTTGTATGGTTAATTTCGTATTTCCTATTATATATCACGGAATAATGAATGCTTTCAGCTGCAATTTATAAAAGCTGAAGTGCCACACCTCGGGGTGTCTGTGTTGCAGTATGTTCGCGATAGACCAGCCCAATTTGGTCAGCCGACACGTCGGGTCACGCGACTACCATTACGTTTACGTCATTCGGGATTAAAAGAAAGTAATTTTGCGGAACGAAAATTTTATTCTTTCGCGTTTTCAAGGCATACATCATGGGGCTGGGTGTTTCGTGGAGATATCTGACGTAGATTATTTTGAGTAATGGTATCTACTCCGAGCGTTGCGGCCTGCGATTGCGGTAGAAGCGATTTTGTAGCGAGAATCTTTCGGCAACTAGCGCGGACAGTGTTCAGTAAGGGGAAAAGTTTCAGGCATCCATGTCTGTCTTTAACATGTGAGAAAGCATTTCTTAAAATAAATTCATATTTGTATTTCAAACATGTGCATAAACCTTTTAAGCACGTGAGCCGCAGGTCGCTCGCCGGAGCCGCACACCGTAGCCGCAAGTCGCAGCCGCACACCGCAAGCATCGCGCGAACCGCAGCGTTGCAGTTGGGGTTGAAGAAAAAAGCAGTAGACTATAAAATATCGTTTTGTTGGTGCAATTAAAATTGTACGACGGCAGATAGTGCGCTCGCCCCGTCTTGGCCCTCTTTGTGTTCTATTGACTGGGACTAAATAAATGCTGTTCTGTTGGGAATACCCCTTTTATTTGCGTTTCTGAAGAAATATCTCTATTTCTTACCCGTTATGCAGGTCTTCAGACTTTAGGGATCCGTTACTCTAAAGGAAGTCTAGGTAACTATAAGATTAACTTCTTCTTTGTCGACGTTTTTATAGATAGAGGAGGAAACTTAAAACTCTCAATCATAAGATTCGCTCGTATGATTAAGCGTTTTTTCAAACTCAAAGGCACCAAAGACATCTCCGATGTATTGTCGATCAAGAAAGTATGAACTGGCTTACAAGATCCTAGTTAGAATATGAAGTATCAATGCATGACATACCTACTCAAAAGGTAATAGTATTTTACACACATCAGTACTTACCTAATAAGATTAATGATTAACAATAACAGTTCAACAACATTTTGAGCCTTAAAATTTTATTAAGTTTAGACTAGAAGGAAGATTTTACGAAATATTTCCAAAACAGGAGCGTAAATATCCCAGCAATGTTAGCAACAAAGACTGGCCAATTCGGCAATGCAATCTAGATAATTATTTTAATTCCGTTTCGAATATTTATCGCTCGGTTGCAATCCGAATTCCGGCTGGAATAAGCCCTGGAAATACGGTCATAGAGTTTCCCGCGGTTTTGGTTTCTTTTTTAATGTTGCTTGGTCAACGGGCAGTCTCTGAAACAGCCAAAAATGTTTAATTGATAACGTTTCACAATCTTAATTTTTGGCTATTAAAACTACATTTCCAAGTTGAAATTTTGGGTGTTTTAAGGGTATATCAGGGAGTTAATACATTTCTGTCGATGGCGAGGAATTGTCAAAGATGTCGTCAGCTAGAGGAAGCTGATGTTTCAAGAGGGTTTGTTCCGGAGATTGATGACATTATGACCTGGGTGAGGGCGATCCGGGAAATTATAAGTTGAGAATACTTTTGTCTGTCTTTGTATCATGGACACTTGAGATTGACAGATGTATTACTTAAGTAAAATTTAAGTCATTTCTTTATTGTCAACGTTAAAAATGATAACGAAAATAAAATTTTTGGCGATCCATATAGCACAATGTTTACCACGCCGTATTGCCTTTAGAAGGTTCTGGGCTCGATTCCCAGCAGCACAAGATATTTGAATTTTTGGTTTAATTTCTTATTCTAGTGTGTTTGTTCATGTTCGTGCTTTTCACGTCAGGGAATCGTAGTATGGGGCATGTACCCTTAAATAAAGATTAAACGAGCATTGTACCAATAAATGTAACATTTTGTCAATAATATAAAACAACTCTAATTTGAAATAAGCGGCAAAATTCGATACCAGCCATTAGTCATCAGAGTTTTCTAATTAGACTGAGCAAATAGACGAAATAAAGCATTAAGGAGTTGTGCAAATACAATTGTAGAAGGGGGAACGAACGTAGATCAATGGTTACTGTACTAGATACGACAACGTTTTCATAGCTGCTGTTTGTATGTTTGTGTGTCATCATGTACTACCTCAGCAAGGCAGTAAATTGAGATTTACTCGTACATCCTACCTGTAACATCAATTGCATATAGGTGCACTATACACCTATTGTGAACAGTATAATTATTAATTGATTGAATGATTGTAGTAGTAGATTGTAGTTGTGTAGTAGTGAAAAAGCACTGCAAACCCTGATTATGAACCGATTAAAAAGATAATTAGTACATTTCTTTAAAGGAGAGAGACAATAGGAACAGGAAAAATATGAGTCTGTAGTGAATTAAAAAAAAGTCTAAACTGAAAAATTCGTAAGTCTTTGCTTTACTATCATAATAATGTAAACTACGCTCAAGTCGTTTCTAAACGACTGTAGTTCCATGTGAATGCCCGTATGCAAGCTTCGTAAGCAAATAATATGACAAGATAAAGAGAATAGGACACTCCGATTCAACTGTTTGGAATAAAAAGAAAAGTATATTGATTGTGATCTATTTCATTGTTTAATTAGCGGAATTTCAAGCGACAACGTCATGTGTTTTTGGTATACGACCATCGTTCACTATTATTAGTTCAATAGTGTGATGAACTTTGGGATTAAATGAAGCTAGATTAGAGTATGTTTGATCACGTTGATCTAACTGGTATACGTCTAGAAGATCATAACAAACAGTAGTTCTCGGATTGCATAACTGTTGCTGTCTAAGGATAACTCTATGTGAACCACAGATAGAGTAAGTTACGCTTTTAGCGGTCACCGATGTAGTCACTGACCGCAGTTGTTCAAGCCAATCATTGTACGTTATTATTAAGTATCACTTTTCTTAACTATAAACGTTTAATAACACGTACAATTATTTTAACCACCGCAAATATAGCTGCTAATTATTATCTTTTAACTAGAAAGGCGCCGCCGTCATAGGTAGCCCTGCGTGCCGGAATAACTCGCGCATACCAGAATAAGACGAATTCCTCGGCTGTGTTGACCGCCATCTCCGTAACTATTCCGAATAATTTTTTCATCCATTCCTCGAGCGATCACAGCGTAATTATAAATAAAATTGACATTAATTGCCACGGCTCGATGTGGGTTAGGAATTTGTAGAAATAATTCCCTTAATACGGTAATGATGCTCCGGTTTTGATGCTTTTTTGCGACCACTCGTAAGGAGCCATCTTGTTCATATACTCTAGAAGACCGAACAAATTACGCCCTGCAATCATGTGGTACTATTTCCTTATAATATCATTTGATACCGCGACGAATCAAGAACGTTCCCGAACACTGAGCCTACAGAAACCATACATTAAAAAATCAATACGAGAACACAACACGCTGACAATTAAGACGCATCCCTCAAACGTCATAGCACCCTTGCACTAATTACCGGCATCGCTGAAACAATCGCTGACTTCTAATCCCAGGCAGCAGAATTCAAAATCGAGCGACACACGGAAACCATCCGCAAATAGGATAAGATCATCCCGCTGTCTAACTGTCACAAACAGCAGACCGACAAACGATACAGCGATCTTATTACGAAGGACTAAAAGTGAAAATCGAACGGCAATAGTTTAAAGAGCGGCAGTCGTCGTGAAGAATTATCCCGCTAGCAAAAATGTTGGGAGGGGAAGCGCGGGCACTTTGGGCAATATGCAAAAGTTGGGGGGTCGGGGAGGCAGGGGCCGTGATTAGGCCGTGTGTGACGATGCGCATCTTATGCCCGCATTACCCTTTCGTTTTCCTTCCGATAGCTGCCTTTGTGGGGTGTCCCTTTACTTATCTGTATGAAAGTAGATCATACGATACCAATTTTCTTCTCGCTTTTTCGACTCGCTCGACTGTTTTCCGGCTTATTGGCTCTTTGAGGACGTTTCGCCGAAGCAGCAGAGGTACGCGACTGATTCTGATAAATATTTTGCGTTTGATGTCGTAACGACGAAAAATTTAAGCTGTCTTTAAAGTAAATGCTCAGGGTACCAAACATGAAAGTAATTAAGATTAAGGATATAACAAATGGTGCAAATTACTGCTGCTTACCTATATTTTTAAAGGCGAGGCAATTGCATAAAACCGTTAACATCCAGGAGCATACCTAGTTAGCAGTAAGTATATAATGTATATTCTTGACGCGAACTAAAAAACTTTTGCTCAGAAGTCGAATATCGCTCTCCACACTCCACACGCTCCGAGCTCCAAGTTTTTGCGAACAAAGTTCCGCGTTCACAATCGACTAAATGTAATCCCCATTAGCAAAATAAACTACATTCGCTAAGGGCGGACTCGTTAACACACTTTCCAAGTTTCCCATCGAAAACTACCCCGCTTAGACTACCAAATACGTTCACCGAGGACAAACTAATAAACGTGAATGTTTAATATTCTACCAAATCTTCGACGCCCCCCTCCCCCCAAATTTCAATACGAGCTTAAGTAATATCGAATTCAGGAACCGCATTCGTCGGAGAAACGTCGTAAGGCGCGTCCCTCTCGGGGCTGTTACGACGTTTGGAAGCCGAGCGGCCGAAGAGCCTGATACAGACGTTATGGACGATTCGGAGAGTGATTTCCCTTGAAACCAATGTAGCATATAAATACCATTATTCTGAAACAATACACATTTTCGCCCCCGTCGTCGTGTTGTTTTGAAGAAACTTCAAACGCCTCATGAATATTTATTGGGATGCGTTGCTGCGTATTGATTTTTTTCGTCACATCTTTGTGCGATGTTTATTCATAACTGGCTTTAACCCTACGCACTAATTAGCGTTTGATTGCAAGCGTTATACTCCGCAGAGATACGTAACTGAGGTTATCAGAATTCCACATTTAAATTTTGAAACAATTCTTTTATAGAAAAAGCTCAAAGTAAAAATTTCAGTGTGGTAATCAAGTATTAGTTTAACTGTAAGTATTATTACAGTGCTCAATGACACACCAGTTCTCACACACATTATATCATAGCAATATCCATATTAATATAACCAATTTTTCAGGGCAGGGGGGTAATTTCTCAGCGGATTGTACCCTCCTCACGCACACATCCTTGTCTAATGAAATCAGACGTCCTGACGCAATTGTACATTCAATTAGTACACAGCAGTTGCCATTCTTATCGGAGACGATTTTACGAACGAATTAATCCGAAAACATACGATTCCTATCTCCCCTGCCTCCTCGTGTTTAAGTATAACGGTATATCGACGCGTTATTTGTCTGGAGTAATTAAGTACGCATTGACTTTGCTCGCGGCTTCGTCTACGGGACGTATTGTTGGATTCGTGTGTATTAATAGTTTGTTTTATTGGGTAATTATTATTTGCAGTGGGTTGTTAAAAATGCGTCTTCATAGTTTTACCATCGCATGTTAATCGCATATGAGAAATTTTATGGATACATTATAATTTTTTTTGCAGCCCTTTTAGAGTGTACCTATTTGTGTATATTTTTCTTTATTGTATTATAAGTATAAACGTTATAATAATAATGAAAAGGAACGTGAAAAACTTGATAAATAGAAAGGCAAGTGTAGTCGACATTGTGTTGTTTTTCGTAAATCGGCTACTAAATCCCTCTCCCTCGATAATAAATAAAATGTTTCTGCTCTAAACCGATAAAGTTTTTCACAATCAAAATAAATCAGAACAAATTAAATTAAACAGGGATAACTCAATAGACGACTCCGGTTTATAAAGACACCAATCAAAACAAACTCGAGCGTGACCGATCGGTAATCATCGATAGATTTGAGGGGAAACTAGCCGAGGGGATCGATCAATGATCAAACTACCATTGATCACGCCTCGGTGTTGTGCATTATTGATAGATTGATATTAATGCGTGTGGGGTCGCGGTTTTTTCAATATGGCAACACAATCGAACAATGTAATTCTCGCGTTCCGTTATTGGTTTTATGCGGTCTGTTTATTGAATGTTTATTTTTTAAGGGTGATTTCGTAGCGAGCGGAGAATTCTATTAGCTGATTGCGGCCGATTGAAGTGTTGACATTTTTTATCATTTCATAAAACACGGGGAATTAAAAACGGTAACGATCGAAACCCGATTCGACATTAGAGCTGTTTACGATATTTTCTTGTCAGTTTGCTATTTTATTGGTTACCCGAACGAGTGTCGTCTAGCGTGAAGTGAAGCGTAAGCGATGCGATCCACAAGTTTTCCGGCGACACAAGACAGTCACACGCTTCTCAGATTCGATCGCGACTCAAATTAATAGACAATACGAGAACGGTATCTACACACGGCTTCAATATGCGGGATTGACACCGCAATATTCACAAACAGAA
>LGAG01000382.1:81214-92171 GCA_001278395.1 Lerema accius
ATCGACTTTTCCGCGGGCGGAGCCGCGGGCATCGTCTAGTTAATAATAATAAGATGCCTGAAAGTTACAGCGCTGCGCCCAATTCTGCTTAAGTTAGTAACTTATTGTTTATCGTATGGACACGTTGGTACATTATAAAGTTGTGCTGAGGAGTTTCTTTCACTGTTAATCCTCCTCAATTATATGAAAATTTTGTAATGATTTTATCAATAAAAAATAGCGTTCTTAAGAAGTAATTACATAACTTTGAACTGCATCCCTGCTCTTATTATACCTAAGTGAGATCGCTTCGTAAACACTGTCCAATTAGCAAAATCGTATGCGACACAACTTTGCAGTTCTAGTTGTGAACGCTTCGATAGTATTTAACATTACTGAACAAACAAAATACAATACTGACAATAAGTCCCGGCGCCAGTCCATTGTTCGTTTCATATGTATTTATTGCAATACGTTGTGTTGCCTGGCCTATGTGGGACACGCATTACCTAAGTGTAGTGGCAGCTACTTTTGTGAGCCAGTCATGTGAGGGTCTGACTATCTGGATGCACCGAGATAATACCTACTACTAGTAGATACAACAAATTCGATTATAGATACATTTTAGACTTTATTATTAATACGCTCTTCGCTACACGTAAGTTTAAGTCTCGTATGGGTTAAAATTTTTCTTCAAATATCGATAACTGAATGACCGAGTGACTGAATTCACGAAGAATGAACGAATGACCGGATTGATCCGTTCATTCGCTCCCGCTTCCCGCCGTAACTGTAGCCATCGCGATACGTTTGTGTTCAATGAAAACATTTTCTTCAAATTTATTTATTTACTTCGACTTCCCCATTTAATTTGCGGTTTGTTTCAACTCAAATACATGTTCGTACATTTGAGTTTTGCTTTTGTCGTGTTCCATCCATTATTTAGTTTGTTTCGGAGAATTAATTGGAATTTTCATTGTTAAGAACACACGTGTAATTAGAAAAGCGTGCGTCGAAGAAAATTATTCGTTTGTTTGTGGGCGGCGTAATTAAAAATGGAAGTGTAACCTTTGTCTATGGCTCGAACACCATGAGGTGTTTTATGCTCTTGTTAACTAAGTAAGGGCTAAGAAGCTGCTGAATAACAAGTTGTTTTACGATTTAAAATTGGAATACGTATACCTAAGAAAAAAAATATAATGGATTTAATGGGTTAAGTTAAGTCACCACTAGAAATAATATTGTTACTTATCATTTAAGAGATCTAAACAATACTCCATCACACTCCACTATTTTTGTATGAAACTAATCGCGAGAACCATACCAGCATACTAAGCAGCGACCGGCAAAAACCGATAATAGGCAACATGCCCCACGGTTCCGTGTAGCAACCGACATTACGGTAATCGTGGAAACCTGTGAAAATATGTAAATTGATCCTTGGAGATGCCGGACGGACGGACTGAGTGAAATTTGAATATAAACTTTCCACCACCGTGTACCGTATAAGCGTCATTTATTTCACCCGCCCATAAAATATAATGATTTTTGACGTAGCTCTCGGCTATATTAATTTTGCGGGCGGCGCGGCGCTGTGTCGAAGATATCAGGTCACTTATACGGTCCCGGTCTCGTGGATACGGTTTCACTAATAATTGCTCAGTGTAAAGGTAGTGATACACATGTTCTAATGAACTAGCATTTTACAAAATAAACATTACGTACTTCGCAACTGTCTACGTTTGCTAGCAAGTACCTAGCAGGCACAGGAATTAAATGACATTGCATTTTATTCCTCATTGCTCATTGCATGCTTTTGTGCACTCTTGATTTCATGATCGTCTAGATAACAACGATATCGACTGTACAGTTGACACAAAAACTTCGATAATTCGATATGTCCTCAACAACTCATGTTAAGGGAGGAAGGTAGAGTTCCTACGTCACCTCCCCTTCCATAGATCGTAACGACCACTTAGCACTAAATAGACTGCAAGTTCGTGTATTCCTTCCATTGCTACTTCCATTTAAATTTGTAATTCTAATGCAACTTGACATTACGTTTACGAAACGGAATACGAAATTTTATGCACGAAGATGCGACACGCGCGTCAAGCCTTTACAAAATATTCGTTAAAAAAGTTACGGCCAATCGAAACGCTCCAACCAAACTTCGGCAAAATTAATTTAAAACTCATCGCCGAATTTCCGAACGCATCAAACGTTCCAAAAGTAAAAACCACAAAATGGACGCCACTCGTCGCCGTAAGAGATCCCGATGTATTTACATAAAAAACAAATAATACTGAGACGGGATGCGCGCATAAAATTAAAATCGATGAGAAATTCTACCCTTCGAATTAAATATCATTGCCCCGCGTCACACATGTAGACGACACTCACACAACGACAGGAGCGTACACACGCGGGACTAAGATCTAGATTACAGTGGAAGGGTCGTCGACGACCGACATTTTTAAACGAAAGTAGATTGGAGCGCAAATTTAAATCTCGAATCATTATTGGATGTAATCATATTTGCAGAGATGGCCGGCGAGGTATGGTGTTAGGGGGCTTGTTGCACCGTGCGGGGACAAGCGAGGAACGAGTTAAACGATCAACTTGCCTTCTCAATTATTCTACAGTAAGTAAGAACTTGGCCTTAGTAATTGATAGCAACAAGTAGCGTTATGTACCTAATACTACATTTTCTATTGGACCAATTGTACTATGTTAATGTCTTGAATAGTTGCATTTCATCTACATTTAAATGCTCTGTAACGTTCTGTTCAATAAACAAACTATTCTCACCCATTAAAGCTTATTTCCTCAACGGATTTCTGGTCAAATCTGATCATGACAAATACTTACTGGTTTATGAGAGCAAACTTTTAACTAAGAACCCCTTTGATCAAGAGACAGGGCTTGAAATACCACCCTGATAGCTCGTAGCCTATCGCCGACGATGCAACAAGACATTATTTTAAACCGTCACAAAACAACGTCAAATTCTTCCGACCGATAAAGAGCAGATATTTAGAAAAAAATACGCGATCCCGGCGGGGTGTTGGTTAGAATATCGGTCCGTGCTTATTTGCATACTAACTAAAATAATTTATTATTTTTTCACGGAGGGGAGAGCGTGTGGGGTGCACACAATAGGAATAGCTAGAACTGAGTGTTATTGGCCCGATCGCAACGCTGTTATAGTTTTATGCGACTTCAAACATTTATTGAACTTTGTCGGTGTTATTACTAACTTTCTAATGTAACGTATTATTGAAAGAAATAAATAATATTTTGATATATTTATGTAACACAGTTTTTATTGTATTTTCATGTAAATGTTGGTTTCTATAGCCAAAATGTGCAGAGATCTAGAATAAACAACTAGTGAAATTATTGTTTTAATATGAAGAAGACACTGAAAAAAAAAATTTTTTTATCCAATGACATAACATGACACTTTGATGTTTTACTTTAGTATACGTTACACCACATTACTGAAATACTCTACGTATTTCGAGTCTTGTGTTGACATCAAACAGAACCCGATTATTAGAACGAAAACAAAACTATCGCAACTTAACGATTGAAATTTCAAAATCAATTTAGCAAGCCAACATTAAAGTGGTAGGAGCGGTACAAGTTGTTTAGATCTAATTCCAATACGGGGAATTCCTTGCACTACGCCGCGGTACCAAAACAAATATCATAAAACATACACGGAAATGCAATATTCGACGTCAAAACAGGAGATGCTTAAAAGTTGGTATCAAAGCGGTTCGGAAATCAGCGTACGGTCGGCAAAAGGGCGCGCGGATCGGCGCATCCTTACAAAATATCGTATGATTGCGCGGGACAAAGATAACTTTTGAACGAAAAAGTTTGTCCGTACGAAGCTCGGGCGTCGGAACGCCGAGCGCCGACTGTGAGCAGTATTCATCTCACTGTTTCGTCTGTCAACGGTTATTAATTTTCTCCAACTCGAAATTTGAATGTCGAACGTACTTTCGGCTTATGGGATTTTGATAACAGAACAAAACATGCAGAACGCAACAGTGTTTTAAATTGGAAATCAATCGATAAGGAAACAGATTTTTTTTCAACGGAATATAAATAAACACACCTGATAATTAATCTTTAATCTTCCTGGTTTCATTTGCGAGATCGTAAGTTTTGATAGCATAATTTATTTATTTATATTGAGTAAATTTTCATAGTAAAGTAAAAAAATCTAAATATTTTACCATATAAATAAGAGTTAAAGTTGAAAACAGGAAAAACTATCCACCTAAAAAAACTAGTATTATAAAATTGAATTATATATCAAATCGACAACCACTTAACTATACTAAAGCAACTCAATGACACACGCATGTTAATAATTCGTAATGAAAAATTAAAATTAATTAGAGACATTTCTGCTGACGCTCCCGAAGCGTAGGATTGCGAACGAAATTATCATTCGTATCAAAGGGAATATTTTAAATATCTATACATAAACATGGCGGAGTTAGGTCCAGACAGCTCGCACCCGCAAGATTTACGTCCGTCCCGCGCTGATACTGTCTAAATGCCCGAATCACAGATGCATGATATTTTATTCCTTTTTTTTCACCGTCTGGCCGAGCCTTTGTTTTGAGTATTGATGAGTGATTTTAATTTGGGTGTGTCGCACGACATTTTTATGAAAAACATTCGCTGTAGTGCCAACTTTTTGCAAAAAGAACTAGACGCAGTCTTTGTACTACACGTCATGACGTCACAGACAGCTTCGGCCAGACAGATGAATTAAGAATATATTCGTCTATGAGATGAGTTGCGGTTTTTTTAATGAGCTTTTAATTTTAAAACTACAGATTAAAACTGGCTAAAATTTCATTTAAAAAGTTGCAAATAAAATGTCACCATACGTTACTATTTATTTACGATGACTTTCTTTACTCGTTTTAATAGTAATAGTAAATACGTAGTTCACTACGCCGAATGTATTCATATGTAAATTCCCATACAATCGGTCGGGTACCTTGTAATCTAAGATCGAACTTCTTTTAAAGTAATAAAGGCCCTTTGTTAGATGTACGTTGGAACATTAATTTCGTATTGCGTATGTTCGAATAATTTATACTTGCAACCGTTGTATTAAAATTGCGCATAATTACGTAAGGGTAATCAATGTTATATGACATAGGTGGATTAGGAAGGGATAGAATTGAATTTTTTAAATACACCAACATTTGTAATTAGTTGTGAGCGCTCGCGATCGAAATTCAACCGTAATACATTTGGTTAAGAGTTACTCTACATTTTTAATTACGATCGTAAACAATTAGTTTTGTTTCTGTAATGTTTGTAATACAAAATTTATGTAAAATTCAGTTTTCAACACTTTTTCCGGTCGTCCCATGTTCATCTTCGCCTAGAGTAGATGTTTGGTTACAGATAAATAGTTTTCTTATTGAGTTATAGGTGTAAGTGTAGTGCTTTTTTATTTGTATTATCTATGCCAGTCAGAAAATCTGGAAACCTAGATTCTTAAACTTACGTTCTACATGAAATTCAACTGCAATTAATATTGCTAGGACACACAACGTCGGAAGTAATAGAAAACAAAGACAAATGTATAGATATACTCGAATTTCATACCGATGAACGAAATACCGAATATAACGAAACAAAACGAAAGGGGAGACGCATTGCAAAGATATCGGCGGAAAGGGTTGATTTTGATTGAATATCTGTTATTAAGACCCTCCCTACACACACACACACACAGATATTAAATAATATACACATTTAGTTTATAAATATGCATGAGTTGTGTTAAAATTACTGCACCTCGGCTTTGATGGGGTGGTGGCCAGGACTGGAGTACAGTTCTGGGGGAAACGCTGTGAGTTGAGATGTCAGGAAATTAATAAGGGATCGTGGTGATTTGCATGTAGGTATCATCTAATTAACATTCTTAATTTTTACTATACTTTACAAAAGGTAAAGAATGTGCTTAAGATGTTTGTACCTTCAATTTAATTTGTTAAGTTCAAGGTGTCCCGAATTGCTTAAATTCAGTGTTCAGAACATAAGTGTTTTTTTTACAATCTGACGTATGTCACCGAGCACGACCTGCCGAGCAATGTACCGGGAAACGTTATGTTTTTCCCTACTACGTGTTTGTTGCTCCGAAGACTGCGTCTATATATTTTTTGGTTTCTGTTGTTTCGTGACTCCTGCAAGGGCGAGTGGCAAGTGGCAACACTGACGGAAGGGTCACAGTTATCTTTGACGGCACTCGCTCGTCGACCCTTGTTAAAGTTGAACTGGACGCCTCACTAATTACTATGAACTGATAGGTTCTTTTTAACTGGTTACTTTACGTTGCATTAGTTTGGTCGATAGTGATGGGCTACTGGGGAATGAAGTAACGATGAATTACAAGCTTAACAAATAATAATGTTTTTGATTTAATTTTAATACTTGATTACCTGGAATTTTAAACTTAAAATAATAAATTAAAAAGAAGTAAAACTATTGCCTAAAATTTAAAATCATGCATGTTTATTAATATAATATTTTTTTATTAGAATTAAAACAAGCTGCATTGCTTCTAAAAATGATTTTTATTCTGTTCCTTTTTTAGAATTCAAGTTCTTAGTTAATTGTCGCTTAGATTGTATTATTGTTATTTAATTTAAGTAAATTTTATTATTTGTTGTGTTTACTGTTTGTGCGGTGGATGCCGCTATGCCGCGATGCCGCAGTAATTAATGGAATGGTATTTCCGAGGATGTGAGGTTTCCTTCTCATTGTTTTCGCGACCCATTTATTTTTTGCGCGTCAACTTTATTAATTTGCTGTGCTGCCATCACGCGCAGGGCTTTGTGCCTATCGCCTTTGGGTTCGCGCGGCTTTTTCCTATAATTGTCGGTTTCAGTGGAAAAAGGACACAAGTATGGTTTTCGCAAAATCGGTTTCGGGGAATTATGAGTTTGATTTTGTTTTAATCAGAAACATATTGTCGCATCTGTTAATTGATGTTAGAAAATGTATCAACAACATAAGAGCTCAGTTTGGACCTTTGAACTTACTAAACCCTCTCTGAATTTTTCTGCACCATATCTTACTAATTTCACTAAAATATCGAGATAAACATATTTTTCATCGTCATCGTGAAGACAGTGAAACTAACGAATGGGCAATGATGTTCGATAATCAATTTCCCGTTGATTGACGCCGAGTGGAATCGAATTGGCGCGACTCCGATGCTGAGACGTCATTACGACCTGTCACACTTCACTTGTAGAGTGGCGGCGGAAGACACGCATCTAACATCGATGTTTGGTTACAGTTATCGATATAAATACAATCATTTTTAAGGAAAGAAAAAATTAATCACTTTTTAAAACATGTAGTTTTCATTTTATTAAAGTCGTTTGAATTATTAAAAGAAAAACTAAAGCGACTAGTAATGATGTAAAATATACCTACCTATTAAAAAAAATACAAATTTTGTAAATTTTTTGGATACTGCATTTTTGAACTTAGCCTATTGTTACGTAGTCAAAGTAAAATTATTCATTTCTTACGCATACTTATATTAATTATAGATTTTAACTTATTTATGACTAAATAGTAAAAATACAGATCAGAAACTAACGACAACTGTAAGAAATGAGTAACTTCCAAGTGGTACGATAAACTATGCAGCAGTGACAAAGTAAGTACCCGCGACACATTTGTCTTGGGCATTATTTATCTGTGCGCAAGTGTAGATATCGAGCAGCACTATTTCATCGATATGTCTCGCCGGCGCGGTAAATCACGCCGCCCCTAGCGCTCTCGGTGGACAGATGACATTCCGAATTACGATCATTTTAGTTGACGTCTTATGTTAAATTCATTTCATTTAATTAATAACACTAAATTTAGACACGACTTAGGTACTAGTTTGGTCTGACTTAATTTTCTAAAAAAAGTGTATGTTAATTAATGAAGAGTGTACAATGTGTAGTAAAGTAATACATTAGCCATTTACCCATAGATTATATAATTATAGTTGCGTTTGAAAACCTATTGAACTTTCAAAAGCTGCCAGCAAATTTGAAATGAAATAATCTTTGAAACGTTCGAAAGACAACCATAATTAAAAGAGCGAGTATGTCAAAGCTTCTAAAACTCGTAATGGAGTTTTTTTGGACCGATTCCAGGATTTTAACGAACTTTTTATAAAATGTGGGCATATGATTATGAATATTCGATATCATGTTGCCCTGCGGATAATGTCTGGGAAAACGTAAGTCATAAGCGGTGGCGGTTTACGACGAATAGTATTTTCTTATTGTTTAAAATATTTTAAATAGCTTCGCACAAAAGTTCAGTACTTAGCATGTACTTATCTGTTAAGTTGTAATCGCAACCCGTTTTCGATTGCCAGCTGACTCACTCAGCCACTTTTAGTAAGACACCGAATTTTTGTTTTTTTATTATTACAGAAAAGTTTGGTCTTGGGATTAAATAAAATTTAATAAAAAGTTCACAATAAAAAAAGTTTTTTTTTAATTTTAAAATTTTGAATTTAAATTTTTCACTTATCAAATTTAAATTCGATTCCCGAACGACACCGCGATCGCGTATAGCGGGCAGATGACGTAAGAAGGACCCTTTTTAACTGGGTTGTTCACCTTGCAGTACGCAAAGGGTTAATTCTATACGAAGGGTTATTACAGGCCCCGACTGCGTGATTATGACTGTATATATTCGATTCGTTTGAAGCATTGCGTGCCAGAAATGCTTTTGTTTTTATTTTCGGGTTAAAGCGGGATGCTTAGCGTTGTCTATGGCGAGCGGGGAGGTATCAGATTGTCTATGGGGGATATTATTTGATATTGCGGCAGAATGTCTCGTTGACTTTTGTGTTTATGCGCTTCTTGTACGAGTCTTCGAAATAATTTTATAGTAGTGTATATAGTCACAGAAAATCTAGTGCCTTAAAAACAAATAAATTATTAAACTCATTACATAATTTAGTTATGTTGACCAACAATGTTCTTCGGTTCGGAAAGTTTTTTATAATATTAATGCCTTCTTTTTATAAAGTAGGTAGCAATTAAAATTATTTCGTGTAGCCTATTTATTAACAGACAACAGTCAAAAAACTTTGTTAGAATACAGACGCGATCAGATTTTTCCGTAATAATACTGTACTGATACAATACTGAAAGTTAATTAAAGTTTACCAACTGTCTGAATATGCCTTTAAGTTTCTTTTAGATGAAAACTTACAGGGTAATTAAAATAGTAACATTACTAGAAATATTTATGAGAAAAAATAAAAAATAATCACTATATTACTCTATATAGGGGTACCTACATTTTAAAAGTAAACTTGAATTTTTTTTCTAATTTCAAAACACAATGTCCTGGTTATGCCCTTGGGCGTAATTCTAACTTATATATTATTCAGTTATAATGTGCAAGTCGTGTATATAATCTAAGGGTGTAAGCTCTGGGGACCAAATTTGAGATGGGGCGTTCAAAAATCTCGATTGAACCCTATCGAATGTAATCTCCGTGTGTCAATACACGTACGCACACACAGACGGGTCAGCTTTTACCAGTTATATTAGATACTTAGTATTGAACGTTTGGATGTAACCGCTAGATTTAATAATGTAATATGTGACTCGTATTTGAATTGTTTCTAAACTTTTTGGGTCTAGATAGGTGCATAGAATTTAGCATTGATCGATTTTCTCTAAAAGGACAGCTGCTGTAGAGGTTAAATCATTGTAGAGGTTGCTCAATATTGTGCAATAACGCCTAGGTCTTAGGGTTAATATTGAAGATTGCGCAATCTTCGAAAACTTATAAGGTACATTATCTTTACCATTAAAATAGTATGTTTCTGTGTGGGTTAAGCATTAACTTGTAAAAAAAATACGGTTATACGGCAGCATTGTAACCTACATTTTACGATCGCTACGTAGCTACGAGAACAACATCGATAGTCGAACGCTATCCGCGGTATCAACTCCGCACACTCGCAAGATGTGTTGCCGAAATCCGGCTCTATGTAGAGTAAATCAGTAAATAATAGGGGGTGGACAGGCATCGATTGATCTGAAGGGCGATAGAAAGGGGTAGCTTAAAATATTGCAAGGGGTGGCGATAATATCAAGCGTACATAAGTTGTAACGTCCGACGGTCTTCGCGATGGGCAGAGGGTGATTTTGGGAGACGCTAAATTTTTGAATGTAAATTAGACAAAACATAACAAACGAATGATTAACTCGGACGAGTCTCACAGCGGTTTTCAATACTCTACAAGTCCGTATCACTAAAGTCAGTGGTGTAACAACTCTAAAAAAAAATCAACTTAAAAAAGTTTAGTCATAGACTCCATTAATAAATCTAAGAACACTCTTAGCTAACACTTTTAATGTATGTCTAGCCTTTGAACCCTTTTAAAATATGTAACATAATAAAGTACTAAACAAAAAAGTAAGTATACTAAAATCATTTCGACTTCCTCGCAGTAGAGAAAAATTCCTCGCAAACAAGGAACTACGAGTACTTCACAATTGGTGTAATTCATCACTTCCACGCTAAAACACCAACTATTCCGAGCCGACCCTTGTTGTAACTCAAATAAATAAAAACAAAACCGTTGCGAACGAGGCGCCTTATAATTCGGTTTATTATAGAAGGACATGCGATTAAACGGATTCAAAATGGCGATGGTAACGGTGTACTCGAAATGGCGGAAAAGTAACGCTTTTTAAATTGTATGTCTTTGTCGGTGGACTGAATTGTTCACTATTTATTTATGTTGATGTTAATCTGTGGTTTTTAAACAGGAATGGGAATAAAGCGGGCGCGGTGGAGACGGATTGACGCAGTGAGTTTGGAAGTTTTTCATTCTTTATATTGTTTTCAACTATTTTTACTGGTAACAAACGAAAATATTATGTGTATCGTT
>LGAG01000382.1:92331-104204 GCA_001278395.1 Lerema accius
CCGCCGGCTATCTAGCCTGTGGTGCTAGTCGAGCCAGGCCCCTTGCTTTATTTGCTCCAATACCGCGGTATACCGATAAATGAAACTTATTTGGGAATGCGATATTTTGGCGGTTGTTACTGTTTGTAAGGTGCTTACATAGAGAATTATAGAATTGCGAATCATTATTTTCGTTACATAAGTAGGTACCTACTAGCACCTTGATAGCGTGTAACATATTTAAGTACCTACTAAAGAATTACAAATTGTAATTATAGATAGTTACTGTATTTCGTATTTTCCTATTCTTTTGTCAATCATCTTTAATTAAGTATTGCTATTAAATAACTACCAACAAAAGTTCACGTCATTTGTCGTGTTACGAAATTTTAGGCAATCAATCCACCGTTACTAAGTTACGTTTGTATGCGAAATAAATATTAATGGTTCACATAAACACATCAACACACACACGAACACACGCACAATGGTTACCCTTTCAACCCTCATCTATACGAATTTTACTAATAAATGTGCGTAATTAATCATACGAATATGGGTAGTGTTCCAATAGACGACAAAAACTATTTCTGCGCGTTGCTTGCTTATGATACAATAGATTATGAAATATATTTTTTAATTTATGTTATGGTTATGTTTTTTGACATTTAATTTCTAATGAAGAATAAAATCTTTGTTTTATTGCGATACGTTCATGATAATATTTTGTCAACATTTAATACCGTGTTGAAATTACTTCGTATACAATTTGCTCTCAACGCTCAGAAAGTAATAGCTCATACAAAATTTGCGAATTCCACAGTCATCAAAAATCAATGAGCCGTCGTGGCACAGATAACACAAGACACGCCAAGACGCATAAATCATCCCACACGATGGTCTGACAATAGCCACCTCCATAAACACACCCCAACACGTTAATTAATTAAAATTATTAATGACAGTGCGAAATAATGTGAAATCGATACGCGAATACATTAAACGCTAAGCAAAAACACTCGAAACACAACGGGTTATTAATCGCGCTAAATACTATTTGTTTTTTCCGCCATGTTTTTTTAATGGCGGGAATATGCAGATGTAGCTTTACGTTTTCTTTTATTGACAGTTTATGGTTCGGAAAGTGGAATGACTGCCAGTGCTATTCGATACTCGGCGCGATGCTCAGCTTTTCAAGTGATTTCGCACGAAAGGGCGGCTTTCATGAAAATCAATGGCATAATACGAGCGCGTTTTTGATTTTTGATCTTTAATTCCCAATGCTCCAAGTTTCATTGCGAATTATCGAGTACTGTACTGCTCGAGCTTTGTAACGAGTAAAATTACAGTAATATTAAATCGTTCGAAATATAATAAAACAGAGTTCAATAAACTTTATAAACAGACAAAGCTTTCTAGTTTCTAAACAGTTCCATTCATAACCATTCAGTCGCCTCTCCTAAAGGATTAGTTGTCTATGGATACAATTTTTTATCTACGAACAAGTGACAGCCGATAAACAGTTTAAAAATGGAGCCTTTTAATAGTCGCGCGATTCGAGGTAATGGTTTGACGTCAGATTATCTGAATTAATGACTGGAGTTTAAAACAATCGGAGATATTGACAAATTCGAGCCATTAATGAGAGGCGCTAAGCGGTTGGCTCGATTATTTTCGTATCAATGATATTGTCAGACGATTTGACAATTCGAATGGCTCGTGTACTAGTAATGGATGGATAACGATATTTTATAAAGCAATTATCAGTCTGTGGTTAATAGGGTAGCGTTATTTGATCTGTACCTTCGTTGTGGAAGGCTAATTCACGTATCTCGAGCTTACCTGGAAAATAAAAAAAATGGTTATTAATATAATTAATTTAAGGGTTCTTGAAATAATATGTGTAACGTAGCTTAAAATGTGTTTACTGTAAAGACGCAAGAAATCAACTTAAGCTATTATATAAGTTGTCAAAAAATTTTTAATATTCACGATAATAAAAATAAATGTCTGTAACCAAAGAAGAATAATAAGTCCACCAATGACGTCATTACGAGCGGGCATATTTAAGACTGCAAGGAGGTTTAACCATCTGGAAAGAGGAGGCAGGGGTCGTTTGGTATAGACATACAATTAACCAACATGGACGAGTTACGTTATTTTGAGTCACAAGTGCTGTTTTGCGATGCTTACGAATGTTGTAAACGTTTTTAAATTAGACGGAATTAAAAGACTGAAAGGTTGTTTTAATTTTTTAATGAAATGAATCGATTTCAAACATTCTTAGACTACTGAGTTTGAGAAGTTAACTCGTAGGTTATACTTAACTTGGTACCTAAGTGGGATTTTTTCGGCTCGTAAGGTATCCTACACTATCATCTACAGTAATTAATACTTACTTATCAATTAATTACTTATTAATACTTATTAATTTTTAGTTAATACTTGGCTTGGTTAATTGTTTTTCAACTAATTACCTACATAAAAAATGCCAAATTTTGAATCGTTTAATTCATTTTAAGTGGCTTATTTTAACTCAATGGTAATTTTAAAAGTGGACGTACTTCTACTACAAACGTAATTTACATAATTATTAGAACCTTAAAGGACTTGCTGTTTTAAATAACGTGCCTCGGTCACAAACTTAATGTGTTTGTTCAACAATCCTAAACCGAAGTTTCAATTTGAATGCTACGAATAATCCAGTAATTTAGTTAAGCGGTACCTCGAAGCGATTGCTTATTGAATAGAAACCATCTGAATTAGTTCTCGACTGAAAACAAACGACTGCAGGAGACATTATCGTCCGGGACAATTCGGAAACTTTTGTCAAGCATTCAGAACACTCTAAAGTGCCGATTATGAAATATGAAAATATTTAATGTTATTTTATGTCTGTACCTAATGTGTGTAGACTTAAAATCTTACAAATATACTTAAGAATCATCTGGTAAAGTCGTGATTTACTAGTTATCTTAAGGTCAGTGGTAAAAAATCTTTTTATTTCGGAGTTACTTCCAACTTTTTAGGACTCTTTTTATTACATAATGTACATTAATTAAATGATTTTAATGAAAGCAAAGCGCAAGGAAACGCTTAATGAATTAAGTTTATTTTCACCAAACAAGTGTGAAGGCGTGTTTTTGTTTCGCCAAAAGATACGCGCCTCGAATGAGAAGCAATTACTAACGAGTCTCCGGTATCAAGGGTGAATACGACACATACAAATGTTGAAGAGTTTGCGCATCGTACTATTTTATACAGATCTTAAATATAATGTAATTATCTGGATATTCTATTTCATTTCGTCAATAAACATAGTAATGCATTAGTCCACCTATGTTCAATGTTGCTTAATATTTATTGTACTTAAAATGACCACTGTATTTTTTTAGACATAAAGAAGTATCTGTTTGTATAAAACAATGAATTTGTACAATTTTAATAACAATAACAGACCTTGTTACATGGGAAATAAGTTTAAAATACAACAAAGTATAATAAGCACGAAAATCAGAGTTCAAGTAACGCGGAACGATTCGTTCGAGAGCTTGAAAACTGACAGACATGTCGTCTTCATGTGAAGGGTCTCCAATAAGGGTTCGGAGAAATTTATAAGTAGTCTCTGGCATAAGGGAATTAATTGTATTATTGTACTGCCACGCCGGATGAGGGACCGCGGAAGAATTATCAATTAGAGAAAGAAAATCGAGGGTGGTGGCAGGGTTGACTTGACGGGGTTGTGTACAAGTAATATGTTTGTAAACGTCTACTTAAGCTGAATGCGTGAACTTTAATGGTTGAACCGAGTTTCTACTTTACTCATAACTTCTTTAAATAGGTACGATCAGTGGTTGAGTTACGAAATAAAATTAAATGTTGAACTAATATGGAAATACTAACGGTTTCTAGGCTTTTTAAGAACTGCGCCATACTTTTCAAAAACAAATTTTCTTCACTTGACGCTTTATCATTCGAAATACAGAAGAACAATGTAGAAAAAGTAATAAATAACATCAAAAAGAAATCAAAAGTCAAAAAGATATAACTGATAAGAAGCCATTCAGCACCGCAGCCCCCGCGCCCCGCGCCCCTCTCAACTAAGAAACAAAAGAACGCAGCGAGATATAAAACGTATTAAAATTAAAAATAAAAACGGAAAGCATTCGGCAGTAAATCGTAAATCAGGCGTCCCTGCAGACTGGGTGGGGGTGTTTCGATTTTCCGCAACATTCGTCTTAGCCGGCTCGGCTTGTTTTCTCTTTAATTGTGTATCGGTTCGCCCCAACCTCCTCTCCTTATTGGTAAGAACGTAACACTAAGATTTTGTTCCGCCATTGTGAGGATTACGTGCGTTCGTAAGACAGGACGGGAATTGAGTTGTATGTGAACGTTCAAGTGGTGAACGAATAACACTGATTTTGTTAAGGAAAGTGAAATGCTGAGGGGAAAATAGATATTATTGGGGGTTAGTTTCTACATTGTAAAGCTGTACCTGCTATTGATCTATTGGCTCAAAACTATCATTGAATTTAGATTACAATTCAGTAAAGATAAGTGTCAGTAAGTTTCATCTGGTATCTTTAAATTGAACTTTGTTTATCACTGTAAAGATGTTATCAAGAATCGTAAAGTACTATAGACATTATTTCTGAAGTAAGTAGAACATGTAATGTTATAATTTTAACCCTTACTAATGACATTCCTTATAAAATTCTTACCTAGGTGTTAAAATCGTACCTTTGTCGCCTATCTTAAAAGGTAAATTCTGTTGCGGTCGTACAAAGTTATTACATGCTGGACTAGATTTAGAGAGACATGAACTTTGACTTAGTTTTGTAACTATACAGAATAAACTATAGTATCGCAATCCTATTTTTAGTTCTACGAAGCCTGACGTTTCAGCGTGCGGTCGAACACCATTAAATAGCGCTTAAAATCGGACAGTTAATTTGTTCTGTAAATTTTGGAACAAACGAATTTAACCCCTCGAAACCGAACACAAAGTAGCCGTACAAAAGAAAATCTTCTTTTTTGGCTGCTACAATCTCTACCGATTGTCGTCGAGCGGTTCGTGTGAAATTGGTCCTAATTTCCTGCGATCGAAGGGCGCGATTTGCAAATCGGGTGTCGGTGGAATAATTAATTTGCCACTTGTTTTTTGGTGGCAAAGCCTCAGGTGGCGAAAGTCTTAAATAAATAATCGAAGGTATTAAGTCCCCTCTCAATTATCGGCGGAGGATACCTTTGTTCGCGACAACGGTTCTGTTTGGCCAGCGACGAACTTTGAATCGAATGTTTGTACAATTTCTATCAGAGGCGCTTTTAGTTGTTGATGTTGCTGTTGTTTGCAAATGGAGGTTAATTTTCATATCGTATAAGCTATTAAATTATTAAACAGTTATAATTATTTAAGGTAACCAAATCGTAAAAAAATTAATTGAATCGATTTCAAAAGCAAACCTATAAAAGGACCATTGCATTAGGAGACAACTGCATGAAAAACAAACCGTTTACTTGGTGATTTTAGTTAAAAAAAAGTATGGTTCTTAATTTGAACGGCACGACAAGGACAGCGATTAGCAGCGAGAGTGCAATTGTACAAAAACATCGTGGACATGTCATCAACTGTGGCCCCGTGCTATACATTTTCATACAAAACTGCCCTCGATCATTTTCATGTCGTTCGAATGAAGAACCGGCCAATAAATCTAGCTTTTCTAGCAACAGGTTAATAAACCGATGGGCGACGTAAATAGCTTCCCGCGGAATCGAACCCATTATCCTCGGCGGGCCGTGACGGTCCTCGGCTAGTCCGAGCCGTACGAATGATTTCAAATTGACTTACACGTGGTTACTGGTTTGTTTATAAGTGGCAAACGAGCCCCTCCACTCAGGATAAGTGGGCTCCGAGTGGTCGGTAGTGGTATGGCTTTGGTAGTCTTAGTCTGTGGCTTCCTACTGATATTAGTCGTGAATGAATGGCGTATCTAGGATGTTCTCTACTGGACAGCTTGAACGCTGGTCTAGAACATTCTCAGCAAAACGTTATCAACAAGCTTGAGCCTCCAAACATCCTGCATGGTTGACTTTGACACGAAAACCCAAAACATCAAAACTATGTTTTATTGTATGTGTGAAGAGATAATATTCTGTTTTTTTACAGGAAAACAACTCTGCTGGATTCAGAAGGTTTAGGACCAGTAAATTAGGGGAGGCGTATGTCCAGCAGTGGACCTCATCTGAAACCTTTCCGTGTGGGCCGTCCAACAGTAGTAGGTCATCGTAATGACCTTTAATAGGCCAAGTAAGATGATAATTTAGTTAGCACAGTAACCAGTATAAGAATATTTCGATAAAGGGTCTAGATGGAATATAATGAAACTTCACTCCTATTAACAAAGAAAGCTACATTAAAATTAATACAACAATGTACTTTGTTTATTCATCAACCGCTAAACTAAACCGGGTTCGAAACAAAACATTACCGTTTAGAGACATTATCCAATTTACCTAATGTCCAACCACCAGCACACGACAACCAACTCAAATACCAATCAATAAGATTGACATTCGATTACAATGAACCTTCACTATTACCAGAGGCTGATAAACATCTTAACTACAATTGCGTACCGACGAGTTCCGACCTTTATGTATAGTGTATTAAAGTTGAGATTTCTGTTTCAGTAAAGAGAAGTAAACGTTAGTTCCTTAGGGATGTAGTAGGTATCAATCTAATGCTTTGTCGTTAAATTAATGTTACAATTTATGACAGCCGGAATTAGCAGAACACTATAGATCTCTTAAGTTTCATGGATTGATGGACATTGATGTCACTGACGTATCTAACTCGATCTATATCTATCTAACTTAGATTAAGTTTCAATGTTGATAGGATTAATTTATAGATACCTTTCTATAAAGTCTTCAACAAGTCGAGAAAGAGAATCCAGTATGTACCATTGGACGATTATGTTGATAATGTTTATGACAGAAGTTGAATAACAAAAAACGCGAAGGTTTTGAGATTTATCTTAGTTTAATTTTACTAAAAGCTAAACTTTAGGTATAATCAAACATTCGAATTGAAACACGTTAAATGTTTTTTTTATTTAGTAAGTACTTATATAATATATAAGTATATGTATATATTTTTTAAATAAGTTAATAATGTAATCACGCGATAAAATAACTATGTATTTGCTATTAAATTAATATCACCAAAAAATTCACGTGCCTAAAATTTGTTACACAGTCACTTTAATAGTTAACAATAACGCCACTAACCTTGAATCTGTCAATTAGGATTGGCTGGTTCTGCGAAATTTTTTAATTTTAATTTGATTTCAGTATTTTTATCACCGGATGCTGTGCCGATCCGCGAATGGCGGCTTAGATACGAAACTCTAAACTGAGTGTGTTGTGTAATTGTTATCACTAACTGCTATCTTACTATGTAATACGCACGCTGAATAAGCCATTATCGATCGCTCGATTTGCATGTGTTTGTCAAAGTTTTGGAAGTTTTAAACTTGCGAGTTTCCGCTCTAGAACTTTGTTGATTTTTCTATTCACGATAGGTACTACGGTATATACTTCAGTCAATAGGTACTATTATTATAAATTAGACAATAACAATGTCTGTAATAATAATAATAACATAAGAAAATTACGAAATTGACTGTAATTTCATTTTTTAGAAATAAATTACGCTATAACTCTTCGACTATCTATTATTGTCTAAAAAGTGAGGTGTGTGGTTCGGATCATTTGCTAAATAATCCTTACTTACACTATTTATACTGAAATATCAAGGCGAAATAGGAGCGTAAATTCATGATAACGAGGTTGCATTTTCATTATCATAAATCAATAGGAAGATACGATAGTAGTGAACTAATTTTTTGCGTTATATTCGCACATTCGCTGTCCCGTAAACATCATAAAACACTTTGAAAACATCCGAATAAACGAACAGTCGATTGATAAAAAATTTGTATACTTTAAGAACAGTTAAATTTGACCTCTGTCGATAAGAGGGCCGTTGACTCCGATGTTTTGTATCGATTAGTTGCTATCGATCGCTTTATACACGTGCTAATTGCGTCAGGCGGAAGAAAATTATAAAAATCATTTATCATCATTATTTCATTTACAAAATTTAATGGACTTTACCTTGAATTTTTGTTTATTTTCCTTCCACTTTTTTCCTTATTTAGACATATCTTAATCTATGATAGTATACCTACATGGTGAAGAAGCACACATTGTGTGTTATAAATATATTTGTTTTCACATTTAAACAAAAGTCATGTAGTACTTAGCTACACGTTTTAAGAATACTGCACACAGTCGTCAGAGGGAAGACCTCATTAATAGTTAACGATGACATGTTCTAGCCAGCTAACCTAATGAATCTTTACTACTACTAATCCACTGTTTGACATATTGTGTTATGGTCAAATTTCGACCATAGAGCCACAGAGCGGAGCTAAAGAATCAAAAGTATCTACAACAAGGTGGACCACAGAGACTTCTTTATTTATAAGAATCAAAAGTATTTACAAGGTAGGTACTAAGAATCAAGTATCTCTCACAAGGTAATGAGTACCTTTACCGTTACTCCAGTTCATCTTATGATTTGAATGTGTTTACGGCACTAAACACAAGAACGATTCAACCGCTTTGACACATTAATATCTGAAGGATTATGCGTGAATGATTCGGTAAGCTGTGGACCTGAGGCTGGCTGATTAATGCTGTCACGTAGGACAACGCTTAAGCCAATAGTTATGATCCTCTTATTACTCATTTCTAATAGAGTAAGTACTACAACAAATAGTGTTGTAATTAGATATGCTTGTGACGAGCTGAGTTCCGGTAGTGTGATGTAATTTTAGTGATAATGTTTATAGTGTTCAATGCACTTCTATTACGGCTGACATGTAGCAATGTAGCTATTGCTAAGTTGTCTAGGGTAATGCCAGTCAATAAGGAATTAGCAAATAGATTTTAATACAGTGTGGTGTATTTAGTATGAGACACAATGGTTTAAATTCAGAATTATTTCTCGTTTTTCATTGAAGTAGGTTATTTAAATAGTTTGAGGGGAGTAATAAAAACAGCTAAATAAAACCAGGTTGCGCGCCTCCTCGAGATATCGGCGTGAAGCAATCATTACAATAACAAAGGGCTGAATATTAAAATCCGTTTGTTTCCGTGTCAAAAAATTAATATTAACGATATCTTCAACAATGAAGTGGAGGCCAAAAAAAGGGAATAATTTATGCGAGACATTTCTTTTGACGCCTTTGTTTTGCGCGCGGATATCCAATGTAATTGAATTATTTCACTGGCGTATCGTCGGCGGACTCTGTCTTGTTCGTGATCTATGCGAATAAATAAAAAACTCGGTACGATTACGTTTAAGGCTTTGTCGTTAGATTGAATTAAACGTGGACGTTATCGGCTGTAAAACGAATTACAACATCAACACGGGACGACAAAGAAACAGAGTAAACACTAAGTGTGAGAACTGAGATCGCTTCGTTTTTCTCCGTCGCGAATGCAATTACCGATTAGCGATTATAGCAGCCTGTCGATCAAACGAGCCATCGACCAACCGTGCACAATCTGTGCGAACTTGAAAAGAAAAAATAGATTGTCTGTGGCTGTCAAAGACGAATGCCGCATGCTGAATTCACGGTAATGGATTGTGAACTGATTTGTGATTAAAATCATATTAACTTTGTGTAAACTCGTATTATCAGTAAGTGTTTATTGCAATGCTAATTCAACCATTGAAAACGGATTTTTTGTAGGGTTTTTTGGCTTAATTAATGCTCTTGTAATGTCTCATTCAGTGAGTGCTATTAACATATAATACATAATTGAATTACATGAACAAGAAGCTGGCGTTTTTAACTAGTATTTTTTGTAGGGCACTGTTAGATCTCGATTCGCTATTTAAAATACTGTATCAATAGATCAGTTCCGATTAAAGGCAGCTGGCCATCATGAATATTATTCGTACAAATGGGTGGCATATGACCAATTCGACCGCACAAGTTCGACAATTTGACACAAATGTTACGTTGCGATTATTGGTCTTATTACTTGAGTAAAAGACGCAAAATTGCATGTACAATTTAAGCAGCCAATATGTCACTTGTGTTAGAGTCTGTAAAATTCGATTGAATGGTATTTTATTAAGAACCGGTTAGGACCAGTTCGGACCCTACGACACGTGGTCAAACCTTTTGTCATTCAAAGTATTAGAGTTATCGCTTGTTTTGTCCCGCGGTGTACTACGCTTTTGTGTTATGATTTATTTTCTTCGGCAGCTGATCGAAAGAAATCAGAATAGTCATTGAAATTTTTGATTACAATTTAATTTGAAATGGCAATAAAAACTTAATATTTACTTTGTTAGATATATCTATGTTATAACACTACTTCGATCTTCAAATGAGTCAATAGCTTGCATGTACTCGTAAGTTAATTATATGAAAATTTTAATTGAGAAAATATATTTCCTCAATTTTTTTTAGGAAAATACTACTGAAACTAAAAATAATATTTGACAAAACTAATTCACATTAGATTCATAACGTATCAGCGGATGTGACTGTTACGAATTTCGCAACCCCCGGCCGCCCCCGGCGCCCCCTACCGACGCTCCCCATGAATCAGTAATGAGTAAATTAACGCCACCTATTGTTTAGACACCATGTTTTTTATATCAGAATATTAATAACGGTCGCCATTGTCTCGAGTTCTTGGGGAATGAAGAAAAATGTTCCGCTGTGAAGTAAAACGGGGGGCACGGTTGATTTGATTGATTTTAGCATTAATTTCAATGAAAACAATGGCCGAGGATGTTTTGGACATCGCCAAATTGCGTTTGAGGAAGTTCCAGGTGGGGTGAGGGAGGAAAATAAGAAAATTGGAAAAACTTCCTCTATTGCGGATGGAATTTTCGTATTTGATGATGCTGCCATTTTATTACAATTTGCATTCTAATAAGACAATCATGGAAATGCAATTGTTCCTACGAACAATCATCATTAACTAAACAGTATTTTTAACGATATATTCGACACGAAATCAATATGTCATTGTTTGCGTAGGTTAGATAAGTTTGAACTACGAGCAATTACCGCATAGAGACAACCAAAGCTATTAGCGGTGTGTGGTGTTCACGAAATTCGTCAATTACTCAGAATTCCGAATTCGTCCGATCACACAATACCCCTCTTAATGCGTACATACAAACAGATAGGGCCTTGTACCGATAATATGTCACAAATCATCTTCTATACTACACAAAGTTTATAATGAATTGACATATTCTGTACACGTGTTGCGCGCTTCGTACTAACGTGCGACGACATGTGTCACATGCATGATTTAAAGCCGATCCAAACCCAACCTTAGCTCTATTTACTTGTAGTTTAATATCGCTCGAAACTTGAACCGCTTTAGTTTGATCGGGTACATTAGAATTTGGCTCTTATTGGTCCCAAACGTGAAGTGATTTTAGTTAAGACGTCGGAGCTGTAAGTTCTATTATCGTGTGAAGCACCTATTCTAATAAGAGGTGTAATACGCGAAGTGCCTGTTATTAGGATCGATGTTAATGCATCCAATGTTTAGTTCTCGATATTAAAAGGTTCTTATACTGATACGGTTCATTAGCTTAATAACGATATTGTGCTCTACCCACTGTAAAATATATTTCAATTGAGTACAGTACAGAAACGTATGGCCAATTATCAACCGCGATATGTAAACGATTAATTGCTATACATAATTAGAAGTACCAATTATTCTTAACAAAAAAAAACCGACTTCAAATTAACTAAAAAGTAAAAAATAACTTTCTTTATGAT
>LGAG01000382.1:104471-142881 GCA_001278395.1 Lerema accius
TTGAGTACAGTACAGAAACGTATGGCCAATTATCAACCGCGATATGTAAACGATTAATTGCTATACATAATTAGAAGAAACAATAAATAAGGAGCCATTTGTTAAAATGTCAGTCGCTGTTCCTACCCAGAACGATAGGCATAATTTAATCAATATTGATAGCCGTCCCGATATTTCCAAGATAAAACGTGATGCAATTACCATCTTTGATCAGTTAATGTTTTATTTATAGATCCGTAATTAGTTCGACATGTTCCTGATCGGACCATCAATATTAATTTGCCATTACAATAACTCCTCAAAGCGGCCGGTGTAGGCGGTGAGGCGGATAATTGAAACATAATGTATTTATGTTTGTTCTTATCATTAATGTTTATTTATGTACATTATGCATACATTGGGTTAAGAAAGAAATTGCATGAATAGTACAGTGATAATGTTGCTAAAGCTTTATCTATGGATATTTCAAGACGATGACTATACTCGTAAAATAAAAAATATTTTTTTTAGTCTAATAGAAAGTCAAAACTATACGAGTAAAAAGCAACAAGTATAGTGAGGTTTTGTGCAGTCTTGTCATTAATTGCCTTACATTGTTCTTAAATGAATTTCAACATAATTACTACCTACAAAGTATCGATGTACACACACAATATAACCTTATTATTGGATCCAAGGATGTGCATTTGTTCAACATTTGAAACATGAAATAAACATTTTTCAACACATGGTAATGAGGAAAGTGACGAAAAGGTGCTGACAAACTTATTAGGATATTATATGACCACGGGAGCAAACTTTACAAGCCGAAACAGAACTTTATTTACCTCAGGGTAGAGTTCAAATTAGACAGACGTCGTTGTTGTATCATTCGATTCAGTTTGAAATCGAATATCAACGCTTTTCTTCAATATGACATCTCAAAGACTGTCCCAAAATATAGTAGGAACAGATGCGTGTTATTTTATGAAAGTTGAAATATTCTGGAAGCGTAACAAAGAAGCGAAGTTCTTATAAAAAGACTATTGTAAAATTGGTTTTAAATGTATTTTAGAGATAAATTATACCAGTCAGCAATAACAGGAACTAATGAGATGACAAATATTGTTTACAAAGATATCAAACGACAATTTAAGTTGTCTCAACACAGTGTGTCATCCGTCCAGTTTTTTCAGTCTGAGTCAGTTATGTAAATCCTGAGTAACGAGGTGACTAAAGGGTATAAAATGATATCATTAAAATAAAGTACGTATTCTAATCGGCTCGGCGTGTACGCGTCTTTGTCGAAACTTTTATCTACTCATCAACGTTATCTTTGAATTTATGGGTCACACATCAAAGTAGTTCAGAGAATAGGTGATTGCGCAAATCACATAACATGCCAATTTCTTTCTTATAATTATAGCACTTTTGTCTACAATGGCGTGCAATTTTATTACAGGTTCTGAAAACCTTGTTACTGTATGTACAACTGTGACGTCACGTAAAACACGGTGGAATACTGTGTAAGAGAAACAAAAGTTCGAAAATAAGCGAGTCTTTGAAGATAAATAATTTATTGCTCCACTAAAACCTGTATAAGAAAGAAATGTTGATAAACTTCGAACATTAAATATGTAACTGTTGACGATCGTAAAAGATGGAAGCCAGACGTAGTACATACATAAATATCACTTCGTAGGAAGTATAACTTTTATTAGTTCACCGTCGTAGAGGCGTACTTGCGTCGAGCAAATTAAAAAAGAACTTGCATGGTCGATTTGCACGTGAAGACGTTCGTTTGATGTGTTATCTGGATTCGTGAGGGACGTTCGACACGAGTGATTGCCCTGATTTTTTAAACGCATCAACTGAATTGATATATGGGACAGGAGCGTGTCATGTGAATCGCGGACGTTTTCGATTTTATCAGCTTCCCGTGCGCGAGCGTCAGCATCGCGGCCCGCTAATAGATTCAACAGGTGTGCCGCAGGGTGGTCTAATCGGCCCGCGACTTTTTTGTTTACATTTCACGAATTTATCGCATTCGTTGACGTCTCGAGGCGCTCGTTTGATTCATGCGCCCGCGCTGTCGCTTTTTAATACTGATTTACAATAAAAACAGAACTGTTTCACCGGCGATTGATGCGAGTTATGATTAATGTCGAGCCTTTGATGTCGGCTGCTATGAATCTATCGAGTTGGCTTCTGAATATCGACGCTCTGCGTGTATAAATAAACTGCATGAGTACAACGTGAGCGCCGTCTTCGTTTTAGTTAATTATGAGGTTATTAAAGCATTGCATTCTGTCTAACAAACTTCACTTGATATTAGTTACTCTAGTGAGAATGAGATTTTATTTATGAACATAAAGTAAGTAATTTACTTTTACATTATGTCTTTTCATTAATTTCTTTTCATCATTAACAACAATATGTATAAAAAATATTTTATACTAATATGTGCAACTAAATAAATAATTTATCATCAAAACGAACCTATATAGTAACACGTCACAATGTTGAGAAAAAAAGTTATCGACATCTCCTCACGCTACATTGTCGCTACATGCACGATCAAATTATGGTCCTCTTTTTGGTTATGTTAAAATTAGACTAATCAGCATCGAGTACAAAGAATCACATCGCTTTCATCATCGACACGATGATGTTTACGCCGCATCTTCCGAGAATCGCTGCCCGGTATTCAATACTTGGAAATAAATATGTGAGTTTGACATTTGCTTTCATGTAGACGCTTGCGTGTTTCGTGTGTAATTACGGGGTTCACTGGAGATCGGTCGCCTTATTCCTTCGAATACAGAGTTCATTTTATATCAATTTTTCATACACAGCATCTCTAGCTTTTTTGTTATTAAATTATCGTGCGTGGCGATTTCAGAGATGATAGGTTGCATTTGATGGGGCGTCTGATTGCATCTCTTGTCGACGTTTCGGATCCGTTGCTTTCTCTTTGATTGACTGCGATTAGAGTTGCGTTTGTCTTGTTTGACATCTCGCTCGCTGGGTCAAAGGCAATCAGCGATTTCACGGCTGAGTTACATTTCACTTCCGATTCTACTTGAAATCTATCATTATAAACTCCAGAATACTAATTACACTTACAAATACGTTCCTTCTTATGAATGTCTTCTTTGAAAGAGTGAGCTGGAGCAAAATTGGCACCACAATCACAACTTTGTTGGCAGCGTTCGCGCCTACTAGATTTGCCAACTAATTGAGAGTATAAACGGTATCGATATTATGCCAATACAATCTAAAATGAACCAGATCCTGTTCATGTGTCATTAGTCATCCGAGTTCGAAGATAATTCCCAAACCGCCGCCGAGTTTACGACGACCAAAACCTAATAAGAGAAACGCGTGCGTGGACTAAAAATAACAAAATTAAAATAAATCGAACGACAGACAGTCGTCATAAACTAATTTTGAGTGTTTTCCTTTTGGTGTACACAAAAATAGCGTCATCACTCTTTCATGTCCCGTGCGGGAGTGACATTAAGAATTTACATTTCAGGATTTAGTACAGCGCCATCTACCGTTTAAGATGAAAGTTAAGTTCATAAGTATGGTGTGTTTGATTTATATTGCCGCAGTCAAGTAGAACTGAATGTTCGACTGGTGTTTGATATATTTAGTCACGACGACTATACACAGCGCAAGTACTATCAAATATCAAATGAAAACTTGACATAACATAAGGAATCCCTAACTCAATAAATGTATTTTTCATAAACATTTCTACAGAAAAAGTTAAATTAAAATTGCGTTCCAATCAAAAGGAATTCAGAGAAAGCATAATCAAAGTTGTTTCAAAACTGAACTGAATCGTTTATCGGTTGTCATTAAAAAGAAATAACGCTTTGACTACCCTTCTATTGCCAACTTAATTAAAAACGAGTGAGATTTGTAAAAAGCAAGGGATAAAAAAACAGAACGGAAAGTTTGGTACTCGATTGGGGTTAATAAGAAGTTTGAAAAGTCACCAAGCCTTTTGTAGATCAACATTGTGTACTAAGTAAAGGATGTTTAGAAGGCTTCTTTGAAAGAATTTCAAGTCCCACTTAACAATCTTTTCTTCACAGTAATGGTTTTTTCTCTAAAGTATGCTTACCGGCAACACGCATAATGGCCGAAGTTCGTTGCTTATTGTTCGGTCTCCATTTCAATGATACAATTAAAATGAAAATGTACCACAGAAATTATTCAAGGTTCTCCGCAACACGGTAGACTAGTCGTTTCTAACGACAACACTGAAGAGTAATTAATTTGGAGCGCTTCAATAAAACTATTTCACAAAGCGGCGAATGAACCGCCAAAACACTCGATGCTCATTCAAGTGCACGGAGCTCACGCACTGCAGATTGAAAGAAGCCTGCAACAGACTCCTAAATGCCTAAATGCATCCATTCATCCGCAGTCATTACCGTATTGAATCGCCAAATTTCTCGCTACTACAGAATTGGAGGACTCTTTTGTTTCTCAACGATGCCTATTTCATTTACTCCGTTGGAAAATTCAATGCACGAAAAATCTTTGTATGATCCCACTAAAGAAGCAGTCTTTCAGCAGGATCGGCAATGTTTACAAAATGTTGGCTTTCAAATTATTCATATTATGAGGTTGAATCCCAAATTTTGATAGAGTTATTTCAAAATCCTCCCAGTAGGCACAGCAGAATAGATCACCGGAAATTACTAGCAGATTTTTTGCGCTAAAATTTAGTTTATGCAACGTTTAGTCCGTATTCGTTCCGAGTTTTACATTTAATACCTCCAAATCGCTAGAAAAAAATCGTTAATTTGCAAATGGCAGTCTTTTCCTCATTCAGAGCACGACAGTTACGTGATCAAAAGTGTCACTGGAACAATTGCCCACATCAGTCTAACCCTATCAGACTCATTTTACATCCGCATGTATTGTGTCACGTCGCTAAAGGCGAACAATTCCGAGATGATCCGTCTTGATATTACAGAATTTATCACTCAAATTAGTTTCAGAGTCTATGCACTCTCCAGTGTCAACGGATACGAGCGTGGGTGGTAATGTTTCGACGATGGTCGGCAAATAAATAGCTAAATTGATTTTAATGCAGCATCACTTCCCTTGCCCGCCTCTCTAACGGGCTCGGCTCGACCTATTATAGCCGTCGATAATATTGATTGATTGACCACTATCAATAAGCGACGCTATTTGAGACTGTTTAGTACAATATTGTTCAGTAAATAGATGTTGCGTCCATTCATCTTATTTGGTTTAAGTGATTAACAAAGGGTTAAAATAAATTTTAGGGATTAGATTTAAAAGTTGCTTGTGCATTATATTGACCAACAGATGAGATTAGAACGTGTAGTTGTTCCTATTGAAGGTCGCAAAGTTCCACCTTTGACTAATCTCAACGGTTCTAGCAAACTGCGTTGATGTCCGAAACCTGCTTAGTTATAAAGCGGGTTCCCCATTTCCGTGTAGATCGGCAACACACCGCGTTAATGGACGTCTGCCTTAGACTCTTATCATTAGATAACCAAGTCCTTTGTCAGTTCTTGACAAAATATCTATAATTCATAAGACATTTTTTATTAATTATACTATTTAACCTGTACGTCGTTTTTTCTGAGTTTCTTTCTTCTCCTTTTATTAAGTAAAAGTTTATTACAGAAGCAAATTATTATGCAAGAGTTACATTGTTTCTGGGGCTCATAAACCGTGATATTTATTTAATGCAAGGATTACAGACCGTTCGGTGCCGATCAATCATTTCATTGAACGTATCCTGTTCCCCTTTTGTAGTGCTGTTGCTAACCGATTACTATCGATGAAATACGATACATATTAGTTTAAAAATTAAGTGTCACTATAATTTTTTTTTTTATCAAAGTAGTATTACTCTGATTTTCAAGTATGAATTATAATCCTGGGAGCAAATTACTAAAGGACACTTAATTTGAGTAAAGCACTTGTTTTTAATGACAATAATAATTATGATAATTTATCTGCAAAATATTAGTTACAGAATCCACTGACATACTTAAAACTCGTAATTTCAATTAATTCAATGATTTATTTCGTCATAAAACTTAACAGCTCACTCAACAAGATAAATAACTTTATTATTAATTTTATAAACGACTTAAAAGAATTCTGTAATTTCTCGGTTACATCATTTTAATAATACAATAAGTATCAATTGCAAAAGTATCGATAGCACCACCCATCACTAGATCTATCCAACTGTCAAATCCAATTCAGCAATGCCCCCGCACATGTAATTGATTTATTGATCGTACGTTACGTTCGATACGAGCGGGCGCATCGTCAAGGCTATTGCATCCTCTGTAATTTTCTACCAGTTAACCGGGTGACCTCATACGCACAACTCATGCTTATCTATACGGGAAGTCGGATATGTCTGTTGCTAGGGATCCGGGGATCTCAGCATCTCCTAAGCTTCTAATTTATCACCCATTGTTTGCGCCCTATGTCCGGTGTTGACCAACTTGAGATTTGAGAACTTTAGTTGAGATGGTATGTAATGTAAACTTATTGTTAACAAAGTTTAAGATAATTACAGTTCAGTGTTTACAGAGTATGAGAACTGTTATCTGTGTCTCTCGAAATAAAAAATTTATGATTACCTCTTTTTCTTTGGCAGCGAGTTCATTTTCCAAATTGCCTCCTTGATTTACTATAGGACTGCTCCTCGAAGAATTGCTATTACTCCTCGCCGTAGCAGCCATTTCTATCTTATGCTCTAAATCCTCATCAATTTCAGGTGATCTTCTCTTCTCTTCTTTGATATCGGGACTAAATCCGTCAGGTATTCTGGTATCTATGACTTGGTCCCTTGTAGGTTCTAGGTGAGTGCCATTGGTCTTCGGTGGCACGTTGGCTTGGAGGGGCGTCGGGCTTGTCGTAGCTAGCTGCTCCTTCAGCGTAGTTACCTCCTTCTCCGCTAGAGTAGCTCTCTGAAACAAGGAAATAAAATGTTATTTACTTGGCTGTCTTGAACATTAGGTATGATTCATAACAAGTGTCTTAGTAGTCCTAATTTTTTAAAAGCCAATTATTTAAAAGTAAATAAAATTAAAGGTATACGAGGTGGTTATTTTTTACGTCATTCATTGTGTTCGGGTCACTCATTCATTTAATTAACTGCATCCTCCATCCATTCAATAATTGAGGTCTCATTTTTGTGCAATAGCGGAAACATCGATTCGCAGGCGCCTGTTTTACGGGCTGTTGTTTTTAATCTAATTATTTATCAGTTCCCATAGCCCCATTCGTTGGTCTGGCCGGTGACGTAGGGATCCTTTGTGGTACTTCCTGCGGCATTCATTACGCTGTTCATTTAGTACCTAATCTGTTCGATCTCGTCATTAAAACGGATGTTCGAGCCGCTGATTGGCCGGCGCGAAATTCTGCTTTTGTTGGAACTGTTCGACCGTTGGTTTTTGTCCTGGATCGCGTTCCCATTACCGATTCGCGCTGCAATCGTCAACGGTTTAATTTGGGTTCGAATGGTAGTTATCAAGATGAGGTTTACGATCTTCGTCAAGGTAAATTGCTATCAAGGTTGCACTACTACGTTTGCAAATCTTAATTTAAATGTAACTTCCGAATGGCCATGTTTTTTTATTTTCTATAGTTTAACACACTAATATTATGTATTCGTAAATGATTACATCTTCAAGATATGACGTAAAATTTTGTTGTAGACTAATAGTGATTTGAAAGAATAATAAAATTAAACTAGCAGATCTATTAATGATTAAGGGAACCACCCTTAAGGCTCAATAACGATGAGCATTAATAGGAAAAAACAGCGTGGTTAATGACCCCACAAGGAAAGCAAATGAGAAGGAATGTAGGTGCGCGGGCACGCATGACGTGACGGCCGGGCGCCGCTGGGCAGATAGCATCGCATCGATTCATGCGCAGGGTTAGGATACTGGCAGACGAGGGAGGATTACCCAAATTTTAAGTACCGAAGTCTAATTCCAATTGGAAATCATTGAATCAACCGCGACGGTACTACAGCCTTCCAATTAGTTGGATAAGAATACTCGTAGTAGCAATTTTTCTGGCAGTTTAAAAATTACAACGAATCATGCATCATATTATTTAGTCGTATTGACATCTTCAAAAGGACCAGTATTAAAAGTTTTGTTGTCGTTTGAAAGCAGTGATTCTATAGGTGGTTAGAATTACACTTATAAATGCGTGTTCTTGTGCTTTTACTCCACCGAAATATTGTTAGTAAAATATAATATGACTATTGTAACTACCCCAGATATATTATAAAAAAATTACAAAGTATTGGTAATAAACTCAAAAGCATCAAATATAGCCTAGATTATCTTTAATGTTACATGCCGCACAAACTTTAACCAGTGTACAATAGCCTTACAAGCGGCTATCTTGCGCCTACGCGCATTTCTCGTTCGGTTTCCCGATGAAATCTACGATTGTCGGATTAATGGCGAAGATTCGCCCGATAATTAACGCTTTATCTCTCAATTCGTTTGTTTGATTGTATTGTTTTTATACTGCCGTTCGCTTCATTCGATATACTACTTTATTCTCTTAGAAGGAAGGGCGAAGTTTCTTAACGGGTTGAAAGAAATAACGATAGGAATTTGAATTTCGATTCCCATAAAAGTAAGTAAGAAAGCGTAGGAGGAAATCGATAAAAATGTTCAGCTAACAATGCGATGTAGTCAGACGATGTGGATTAAAATTCTTTGTAATAAAATTGCGAGGGAAGTGAGTTTTTGACTCAATATATTATTTACACGATAGAACAAAATGTATTTTGAGATCGCAAAGGAATGCATCATGCATTATATTACAGTGCACGGATTACGCACATACACACGGATTGAATTTTTAGATTTTATCCTCTACATTAGAGTCGAAAATAATGTGATATGTAATTTGTTGTGACATGGCTTGATTCAAATTATAGTTAGTCTATTGAGGATAGCATAGAGACAAGAGTATTAAATATCTTGGTATACTTAAAAATGTTATCTTAAATCCGATGTGTTGAGTCACACAATAATGTCAGGAGTGATCAATCACACTCAATTTAGAGTATAGCTCAAATCATACGTTACGTCATGGCCAGATGACAATATTATACTTTCGGCCTACGAGTTATTCGACTCCGAGCGTTTAGTGTGGGAGGTGAAACAAATAGAACAAATGATAAAAAATATGATGTAGCTGTGACATATAGTAGGTAACTATAGAGAACAATTCGACCAATAGAAATTTATGAATAGGTAGTTCGACTTTTTTAAAGTTATCAGAAATGTTACTCGAAATTAAGTAAAGCAAGAACCGAGTAGAAACTTTCTATTTATTCAGAAGAAGGAAAGAAATATTCAAATCACTAAAGACACGAAGTTTTAAGAAAAAATGATAACATTTTTAAAGCATAAATAAAAACCTGCGATGAATTTCTGGTATAACTACCGAATGATATATCTAATAGACAAAATAAAAATGATAAGTAGATTTCACAAGATCCATTCTACCTCTGGTACATGTTCAAATTCTAAATATAATTACATAAAAGTCATTACTATTTTGGACTGAATAATTTAATGTTTACAACTAGAAAGTTAGAAAACTGAGCGGAGTGATCGTGTTCATTAAAAATCATGAATGTTTGCCCACTCAATTATATAGAGGGAAAATCACCAACCGGCTCGCTTTAATTGTGAGAACTCGAACGTAAGAAAAATATAACAATTTGGTATCGTTAAAAATAACCGAAAGCCCAAATATTAGTGGAAATGTTTTTATAATTACGATTGTAAAGGCGGACGACATAGTTTACTTGGCGAGCTTAATGTGAGAGAATACCACGACACGAGTTGAGCCAGCTGAAGCCGGCCATGGAACTGGATCTCATATCTTTGGAACATTGATTTATTGTTCTTGACACATGGCGCCTCTATTGTTTTAATTCTAACTCTTTAACTCTTGGTGAGTTAATAAGCAACAAATTTTATTTATGCATGTCATAGTTTGTCTAGATGTAGTCAATAATTGAAAAATAAAAACAACCGACCATTATAAATAGGAGGGGGCTAGGTAACTCCTACAATGAAAATGAATCTAATAAGATCTTATATGCTATAATCAGTGAAGCTGTTAGGACTGAAGTGGGTGTCAAAGAAATTGCCTACATAAATATGTACATTCAAAATTTCAAACAAAGATTTCCTCAATATAGCACAGGCAAGTAATTTAAGGTTAAATTTAAAAACTGTAAACGTAAATACAGCTCAGAATCGATCAATACCAAAGCACCAATAATATTTCTTATCCATTTACTAGTAAACAAAGCCGATGATAATACAATGGAGCTCAATCGGAGCCGTTCAGTATTAATTTGAGTCCTTTCATTGGTTCATCAATACAATTTAATAAATTTGGGATAGCTCAATCAAAGTTTGCGGATTTAATTTTGTTTATTCGACGACAATGGGATTTGTATAGGTCGAACATCTCTCGAGACTGTTTTTCGATTCCCCTTTAATAGACGGTGTGAGGTTGATTTGTAAATCGTAAGCTCAGAAATGATTCTATGTGCATACTAAAATACTAATACAATATTTCTTTTTGTTATAACTACTTTGTTTAATTCAAAGTTAATGCAAATTTAAAGAAAATCGCGTAGACAAGAAACATTCCTATTACCACATTCATTTACATACTAAGTATAAGTATAAGTACATGCTAGAAGTTGTAATTAGACATAAAATAATTAATTATTAAGTCTCGAATGTTCAACAATAAAACTGAGTTATTCACCATTGGCGTTCAGCCTCGATGGCCGGCGTTCACAGATCGAATCAGCCTTATAAGTAGCAATTAAAACATCGTCCGATTCATTCACTAACTCTACGGCAACAAAGAATTGCTTATCTATTGAAACCATCGCCATCAAAATTGTTTAACCCGCAGATTAGACGAATCTCACGGGAGCAACGGTACGCTCTAATGTTTCAATGAGTTAATACGATTTACTGAGCCAAAAATTTCATGTTTTAGCTTTTTATGAATATTAATATCAACATTACTTTTTATTGTTCCTAATTCTCGCTGCCGTTTGAAATTGAGCTCTGCTTTGTGGTGTTAAGGTTTTGTTTCTAGTGTGGTACTGTTACGAAGCGTGTATAGTTCTCAGTGCGGAAATAAAACAAAAATATCTGCCTATATTGAGTACTTTTTGTGCATTCTCTAAGTAGCCTGTGTACGGTTTTATTTCTTTGAGCCGAACTAACTTTTATAATGAGAATTTTAATCATCGATTCTCTCTTGAAAAGAAGTTTAAAAATTTAATTTTTTTGGTTTCCTACAGAATACAATATTACGCTATGATAAATATAGTAAGGAAGTAAGTAGGTAGTTGGAAATGACGAAAAAGACTGTTAAATAACTACGTATCTTTTGAACAATGTTCGAAGTGATTATCAACTGATATGCGACATGGCAACTGATAGGTGTAATTCACATGACCTTGGTTTCCTAGACGAGCACTTCATTAAGATAGACAAGGATTCGAAGAACTCGTGCTATGTGAAAAAAGGTTCGTATTATTTATGCACGGTTTGACAATTAAAGCACACGTGTCGCTCTCACCGAATAACGTTTTCCACCATTATTGTTCCGAGCGGTTTTATTATGATTTAGAAACGGATGCGTTCGCTCATTGAAATTCACGGGTCTTATCTGATTTCATCTTCATGTATCATATTAATTGGCCATTCCACATCGGTCTTAATTAACCGTAATTTTTATTTCGGCTTTACGATTTTCGGATTATATTTCCGCGGTGCAAATAACTGTTGTGTTCGGGCGCCTGTTTACGGAACAGTTAGCTTAATAGGTACTATGTATGTGCTGTTCACAGACTCATTTATCGCTGTTGGCGTTCACACGTTAAGTGTTATGATACTTTTTTCTAAGACATTTTCAACGATTTTATTAGGGACTGTTTCTACTTTTGACTGTCTACAATTAACAGTCTTTTACTGTAACTAAAATGCTGATAAACAAATCATTAATCTATACTTAGTATACATCTCGAGATAATGGATAGAATAAACAGATATAAATTCAATTGTCTGTATATGAATTCGCAATAGACGGCAAAAAACGCTCGTCACGCCGACCAAACCCTGCGTCTGCCACCAAGAAAAATTAACGCACTCACTAAGGGTTGGGTCCCCCAGACCCCGCATTATACGGGGAGCGGTCACTAATTAATGGAAAAGGATTAAATTCGTACGGAATTGAAATAAAATAAATATGATAAAGGACGGGTCTCCTTGGCCGAGAGGGCTTCGGGTAGGTTTTTTGTCGGGTTCCCCTGTCGATATGTAGGCGACTTGTTAATTAATTTGGGCTTTCTTTGCAGAGATAAGTTATCTGGGCTTAATTTGTGTTTAGATGAAGGTGAATAAGCGTGAATGATGTTTCTTTATGTCGACTTAATGTTTGTTTTATTAATAAGAAATATTAAATATTGGTATTAGAAGTTTATGAAGTATTGTTAAAGTAGTAAGAATTGAGTTACTTTTTTCTCTCTCATAATTTCAACGAAAAGCATAATTTATATCATTACGTTTCCTTTTTTTTATTGCGTACATATAAACTAAATAATAGTATGTATAACTGTACCTACCTGTAACCCTGTCGAAAAGATCAGACGATGAATTAAATTGTAATAAACAGAAATAAAGTGTTCACCTGCCAAATAAGACAATAATTTAGGACTTTTTTTATTCAATCGAAGTGGGTGAAAATCGGGTAGAAGCTCACAGGATTTGACACCGGTCTGGTGAACATTGTGCATTGTTCGAAATGTGTGGAACTGGACTCGGAGGGAATCTCGAAGACCCCGCGAGAATTTAAAGGGTTAATTTTGGAAGATTCAAAGTTTGCGTACTGCTACTATTAATTTATGCAATTAATTTACTTTACATAAAGCTTTTGTATATTTTCTTACACAACGTTGTCACTTAATACTTCTACTGGACAGTCTGGATAGCTAAACTGATTTTGATAATGTTTTTATACATTGGAGTTATAGCTGTTCTAATAGTTCATGAGACTCGTAGCCCTTATTCCCCTGTATGGCTTCATAAGAGGGTAATATTTTTTGTTACATAAAAGAGACATCTTTAGGAAATACATTAATTTATACACCTACGTCTTTCATTTAAAAATGGGAGTCACGTAAAAGTATACTTTAATTACGATACAACTGTAGATAAAAGTAGGAAAAATAAATTTAAATACACTATATTATACTAACTCAATACGCTTAATGTCCCGATCAGCAATTTTTAACGAATATAATGAATTAAAGTAATTATTATAACATCCTATTCATTCCCAGACGACGACTATACATTGAAGTTGAGTTTGTTTGTGTCCATTGTCTGGACTTCCCCTCGTCGAGTTACGAGTGTGACCGGTCAAATATTTATTGTTTCAGTTGTTTAAGTATCTAAATTAATTGATATATCTTCAGCTACGAGTAGGTATATAAGAAGCTTCAAGAAAACTAGTTCTTTCTAAGAGGGAGTATGCTGATATAATAAGTCAGAGTTTAGGTTAAATGTTTATTGAACTTACCTTAAATATTATTTGCATACACTTAGGTATGGGCAAATATAGGTAGGTCTGTTTATATAAAAGAAGTTTTTCTAAATCATTAAATTTGTTAAGTGTAACGCAAGAATAAATGCCGTCAAAAATTGTGTATGATGTTCAAAATGTTCAATTATTTTCAGCTCATCGTATTCTGAGTATTCGAGAGTAACCTAAAAACGTAATAGAGTGAGCGCTTTCCAAAATAAAGATAAGACGTGCTTAATCAAATTACGCGCAATTGGGCGATATTAAAAAATAACGTTTGTCTATTCCCCCGTCCCTGTAGTCGATACCACTCGAGTTGGTCTTAATCTCTCAATGTCAGTTTTAATTTGCTCCTCGCATCGAATTACCTCTGAGTTTTATTTTTGAAATTCCCGTAGACAAGGCGAAGGAAACGCGTTTCGACAGCCCGACATAGAATAATATTCATTGCGCTGAAATATGTCAAAATATAACTTCTTAAAAGTATCTGTACTTTATAACTAATCTACAACAAATTGCGTATAAAGGTAAAAATAAAATGTGAAAGTTTAAAAAAATATATTTCGCTCGAACAGTCCACAAGTGATAACAGCCCAGATCACTTCACCGTTCAACAGTTTCACAAATACAGAAGTTGCATAAACCACACGAATTTCGAACGAAACTTCCGAACCGCGTCTCCAATACGTTCGAATTTCAAATTTGGAATACACAAAACAAAATCCGCGAAGCGTGATCCGAAGTCAGGTAGATGGCAAACAAAACGGAACGAGTATCAACAAACAGTCAATCGGAAACTAGATAATTCAATTTCGAATAATTTGGAACGAACGAACTCAAACTCTGATTGACAAATTCAAACAGGGCGCTTTGTAGCTATTGGAAATAGGCAGGTATTAGGAGCGAAGCTAATCATTATTAGATATTGAATTTTCGTAACTTTGGACTCATCCGCTTTCTAATTTACTAATGAATCCGAGTGGTGCTGCCATTAGGTTCCCCCTACCCCACCGGGAGAGCGAGGGGGGGCGACGGAAGGGGTAAGACCTCGCGCGAATTTTCGTCTTTTATACGAGTACATGTAGAACGATAATCCGATTGGTTCGGGCGTTCCACATTTGAAATTTCGTGTGTTTTCGTTAATTCTCGCAATGGTTTGACTTTGTAGTGACGTTTCATTTCTGAAATTGGTTTGCTTTAAATTCCCACTTCAGGATAATATATTGACATCACAGTCAAAATTTAGGGCTTTAGCGATGTAAATACAATTGACATGTTGAGTAGGTACCTAGTTATTAAAGCAGTCTAACTATAATTGCACAATTTTTTTGCATACCAAAAGCTCATAATAATAAACAAGTACTAAAGCTAATTTTTGCCAACTTTGATAGCGTTTATAAATAGAGCTATATTCGTTTCGTAGTAAGAGCGAAATAGTCAAAGATTTTATTTTTCTACTGGCAACCAGCCAGGGGTACTAAACAGTCGTGTCAGCTCCTGCAAAAAATTAAATTATTTGCGTTTAATCCCATATTTTGTTCGTAACTACTTTTTTTCATAGAAACGCATGTATTCATTACTACACTATCCATGTTTCTTATAACATGTACTGCACTAATGTAAGCGATTAATAAGCATATCTGTTGAATCGACTTAATTAAGTGGGATGTATCGTGTTTTGATCGTGATGGTATAAAATAATTACTTTTAAAATAAAACTAACATTAGTGTTTGAAAGAAAACTTTTTTTAACCTATCTAATTCTCAATTCGACAATAATGGTTAGCAATTAATGTGAGAAAACATAGTTGTGTGTTGACTGCGATCGAAGTAGGGCAGTCGTGGCAAAGTTAAGCTAACATTAAGTTACTGTCGTTGAGGACAATAAAACTGTACGCATCGCATCTGCACGAAGTGAAGTTTGGTATCTATGCCGGGGATTTGTTTAAAATTTACCCTGAGGTGCATCAGGGTACAAATAAGGGGATTGAATTCAGTATGCAAGGTTGATTATGTATGGAATTAAACGCATAGAAACTTTACTTAACGAAGTGTGATTCAATGAATCATTTTTCGATTTGACAGGTGAATAGACTTATTTAGCTTTGATCATGCTCGGATAAAAAGTCTCGAACTGAAAAGTCCAATGTCATTTTACAGTTTTATAAACTATTTAGGTGACTAGTTTCAAAAGCTGAAGAAATATTAATCGAAGATCACAATCGCAACTAACCAGAAGAACCAATACACATAACTGAAACAATTGTCTATGGGCCGCAGACCATTAAAGAAAGGCTCGCTTGTCTAGCTCCAAGATCTCAGATATAATTACCAGAACAAACTGAACGTTAGCCAACTCCTTTTATTTAGTTGTAACGGTTGTATTTGCATTAAGCTCAGACAATCACGCCCCTCAATCAATCAGGAAGAGATCGCGTCGTCCGACGTTCATTTAGATCGCTATCGGTTCGCACGCATTGTTCCTCAGCCACTACAGTTTGATTCTAGATGAATTGCTCGCATCTTTGCTGATAACAAACAGACTATAATTACACTACACACTTGTGAAGCTAACATTTTTAAGAAATTGTTTCGTTCTAGTTCGAATTGGGAGTCATGATTAGGTGTTGGATTTGGCTGTAGGAGTATATTACTCCATCACTTAAGATGGTGATTGAAATGACAGTTTCTATTTTATGTTTAAAACAGACTTAAGAATAAATGGTTTATGACTTGTAGTTACAAACTTTAGTAAATGATACCTCAGAAATTGGACTGCTACTCGGTTATTAGAATCTATTAGATTAGATCTAGCGCATTTACTAATTAATATTTCTTTAAACTGAATTACTTCAGGTTTTAAATTTCGATCATTAACTTCATAATAGACCCTTCTATAAACCTTCTAATAGTAGCATATCAGTCGACGGTTCTATATTACGGGAATAAATAAAAAATGTAAGTAAAAGGGGCTTTAACACGGGTTTATTAAAAACTCAATGTAGATACAGATTATATTAAGGCTTTCAGCGATCTTCCTCAAACTCGACACCACCTGATTCACTGCCGGGTGGTGACCAGGATGGTGGAACCACTAGGATAGTCTTGGTTTCGATAACTACGGTTTTGACGTTCTTAAAATTTATATTAGCTGAATAAGAAATTTGATCTACAGCCATTTGCAATATTGTATCTACTATCTATCCTATCGATTTTTAAGCCTGAAGTTTAATTTTCGGGAAGTCATAAGTTGGTTATGTATTCTTATTGAATTGAATATAACTTAGACTTAACTATATGATAATTTGTGATAGACAAATTATTGTAATTTTGCAATTTAAAATGCAGTAAATATCCAAAAAAATGTTGTCAACATAAGAATTGATGAGAAAAAGAATTAGATAATAAATATTAAATTATTCTATTTAGAATCAGTTTATTAGCAGTCTTGCAATATTCTTAATCCTAAAAGTGTATAAACTTGTGATCACCCTACACCCTCAATAAAGGCTTTAGCGAGGCGATATTAGCCGGGCTTTTATCTCGGAACGCGTCGAACGAGATATCGCAGTATTAATATGTAAGTGGGGTGTTCATTGATGTTCCGCATTGATGTTATGAGACACACGTCGTGTACAATAGGAACCCAATTCAGGGAAGAACAGGAGACTTCGCACTATTTCGTTTTCGTTGATTACTGTTGTCGTACGTTCTTTATTTTTGACATCAAATAGCTATACATCCACAGATAGACAAGAACACATACTCTTAAACCAAGAAAAGAGATTTAAGCACGTAATTAGAACTTCTCCCTTCCTGGGAATCGAACATAGGACCCTTCGAACCACAGTGCGGCATGGTAACACCTTCGTCTTGTAGGTCGTCATCCTTAATAGAATTGGTTGTGGTAAAATTTATTGTCACTTAATAAAGTAATTAAACGCTTATCATTGCTTCGTTAGTTATTTAATTGTCAGTATGGAATATAGTAACCCATACGTGGCCATCGGCTCTATACAAGAAGATTTACGAAGCATGACCCACGCTGCCCACTGCGGGCTGCGCGCGGCACATTTGTTTAGGCCATTACACCACGCTCTACCGATTCACATTATCTAATTTAGACGCACAAGGCACTATTTCTAAATACTGCACTATGGACACCTGCCTCTTTTTGTATACCTATCACAACAGGTTCAACTATTCAGTAATATCATTCTATCTACAACCTTCAACTTATCATGTTTAAATGTACTGTCACCCTAAACCCTTAACCCTTCTTTGAACTATGTGGCTAAGGTATTTTGCGCCACTAAATGAACGAGCGTCTTTCTAGTTAGAATTTCATCATTATATTGTTTATTTTCCTATTCAATCAATGAATAAACGAGGAAAAATTCTTACGTCTCAGAATCGACATGAAACTACCGTCAGTTCCCGCATTCCACATTTCCCTCGACCTTCCTAATTCAAAAGCGCTCGGTTTTCTCGAATTAGACATTCATAAGTGACAAGATGGCAATTAAAAAACGTAAAGGTGGACCGCAACGAATGACAGCGGTGTCAGTAGTGAAACCCGAAACAAAGATGGCAGGTCGCCAAGATGGCTGCCGTCAATGAGTCGGCTGGCGAGTGGTGCTCATTCAGTGGCCGCGCGACCACCAGAGCTGACGTGTACTTCCTATATATAAATTAAAAGATACGATGTATATAAACACTTTTTTCTGACACCGAATTGGTTATAGATGCACTGCTAAGCTGAGATGGGTCGGTCAATCGGTCAATGACATTCTTAACAATGAGCAGGTGAAAATGGCTTGGACTCCGGGATAGATTAGACTCCATCCATCATAAAACTATTCAATATGCTAAAAATCCACAAGCTTATTACAGTGAAATTAGGGTTCTACAGAGAAGAGTCTATAGCTGTAATTAGTTTCCGCCAAAAGACTTAAAGATGTTCGCGACAAAACTCAAACAGAGCAACTCGGGACTTCCGATCTAGTCGTACGGATAGATAGACAACCAATTAGCTGTAATTATAAATTAACGGAAGGAAAGTCCAAACATCGTCAACGAAGTTGCCAAGTTCTGGCGTCGAGTTGGGACCAGCCTTTTAATTATTTGCCCCCCAAGGTGGCCCTTTTTCGGTCTCGGGAAATCGGTGTTTTGAAGGATTCCGAAGTTGCATGTTAGCAACTTAATTATAAATTGTTTTTATTTGCTCCTTAAGTGAAAAAGAAGGATGCAGTCAAGTTGTAATAGTAGCTTTGATAGGACTAATATTTTAAGTTTACAGAAACGCAGCCGACTGTAATAACAAGAATGCCATTAGTAAAGGAACATACCTTTGAAACTGAAACAGAGAAGCAGCGAAAGGACTGTTTGTTTTGTAACTCCCAATGTCAATATAAATGTTAGTTATTTTTACATGTACAAAATCACTGCAGTAGACATCGATTTATCCAGATTGTAAATAGGTGAGCAAAAGTTTAGCGGAGACAACTTCGAACCTACACGGTGGGGCAATAAGTCACCAACTAGCAATCCGAGGATCAAAGAACCTACATAATAATACATACAGATACGTAGTCTTTAATCACGTCAATGTCGTTCAAAGGGCTCAGAAAAGAAGGGATAGAGATCATCGAAACTAGGGCTGTGAAACAGAAATATAGAAGTTTGATATGAAATCACAAGGATATTGAAAACAATAATATTTTTTTAGAAGAAGGGATATGATATCCATCCTTGTTTCCAAGCAGAATCCTGATTGTAATAAATGTGACCTCACAAAGTATCTTTTGTTGAAGGTCGCTAAGATTAAGTTACAATATCAAATGTAAATTGATATTCCTTATGAAGTAACCGAAAGTTGATTGAAATAATTTTCGACTTGAAATCTTTGCAAAAAGTCGTAGAGGGAGGCAAAAAGTGATACAGACAGATATGCCTAATTTTACATCGAGTATTACAACATTATCATCAGCTAATGTTGGCAATACAGTCGCGCTGTCATCGATTCGCAGTCAATTTGTCTCGCGATTCGATTTTAATTGGCATCGGATTCTCGAGTACCAGAATAGTCGGTAGATGTCGCGGCATTCGTTTTGTGAGCCGGTATCCTCGGCACTTTAGTTAGATGCAGATGTTAATTAGTGTGCATCGGTCGAGTTTATTTAGGTTTAAAGGTTAAGATATCATTATTTAGCTGGGAGTGGGACATGTGACGCGGTTTATCCGATGTCTATCGGTCGAGTTGGATAGCTCTATTTAAAGACTCTTTCTTATTGGACTTTTTGGTATGAATTTGCTTATGAGATATTTTACTGTATAGCTGTCTGTTATCTGTTAAGATTTAAAGTGATTTTTACACTGTTTCTTTAAACGGTGTTATAAACATTTGTTACATTGTTTCATTAAACGGTAATACTAGGCTTATGGAATGTTTGAAACTCAATACAAGCTGCAGCATTAATTTTCAGTCTTCTAAGATTATATCTATCTCATTTCTTCAAGTGTAAACTATCAAAATTCTCTTGACTAAGGAATCCAGACGCTAATAACTAAAAAGGCGAAACTCAAACATTTCCACAAGAACCGGATGTAAACTTCAAACGAGTGTAACTTCCCTTTGTACCTCCTGAATACGCGCTGAATAATACAACTACCCGCCGTCGAAGTACCCGCGAACTTCGTAAACCGTTTAAAAGTAACTCCGTATCGGCTCCGGCGGGTATTTATCAAAATCCATCCTCAATTAATTCCATTTCGTTCAAATCCCAAACTTCACTTTTAATCCGATCGATCCCCATTAATGGGACCCCCGAGCGATGCGGCTTCAGCGGTATGTGTCACCGGCCTGCGGCTGCGGCTCGGACATTTTAGTATTTACAAGTAATGTGCTTGAAAATTTTGTTCTATTAAGAAGTTGTGGTATCTATTATTGTCCTAAAGTTGACGTTGATGGACAGTTCACTAACTGATTGGCATTGTCTATGGTCAGGACCATCTTTATTAAAATATCTCACTTTTATTAAATTCTAAATTCTCACTTAACTTTTAAAATATAACGGTGCTTGTAACTACTTGTATCTACTTATCGCGACCAAGTGACTGACTTTCAATTCACTCAGTTATTTCGTATTTTTGCCAGTTATTTTCACTATTTATTAATTGACATAAAACCTTCAAGGTCACTGAGCGACCAGTAAGAGCTTCTAGTTCATGAAATACCTCTTCAAGTGTGAATAGCCAGCAATGAATAGCTAATGGCTTGACGTCATCAACTATTGACTCTTTCATCAGGGGTAAAGAGTTACTTCTTTTGTCCTCATAGTAACCAAGCGTAAGGTTTCTGTAAGCCGCATCGGCCGCATTAGCCGCATTGGCCGCATTAGCCGCACGGCCTCACCCTCTCTTCCCAAACAAAATACTTATAATTGCATTCAATATACTATAATTTAGTTAAAGAGTTGCCTTTATTGTGTTACGAGGTGTCAGCTAGCGCAGCGTATTTATTGTATCGGAATATCGGAATGTTTCAGGGAGCTTCGAAGTAAGATAAAATCGGTGGCTGAGTTTGTATGTAGCGATGTTTTGGGAAGCGAGGTAATTATAATCGTAGTAAGGAAGTGTGATATTTAATTTTGATGAAGATAAGAAGTTAGTGTTCATTTTTCTCCAGTTGTTCATTGGTGGAGTCAAGTGTTATGAATGTCCATTAATGAAGTTGAAAGTAAAATTTAACTGATTATTAAAACTACCTAACTGTAATAGATCGAAAATCGAAAAGCATATCAAAAAAACAGATTAAATTTAAAACAACCTACCAAATTGCTACCCACTAATTAACGTATCAGCCAATCAAAAAGTACAAACATGTCAGCAGAGTTCAAAGTTTTGACATATTGACAATAAACAAAAAAGGTCTTCGGATGGTGCAAAGTTTAAACGAATCACTCGCGGATCGGATTCGAAACATTTTGTCAAAAGCTTTGACAAAAGCGAAAAAACAAACCGGCGAACTTTCTCATAGATTGTCGATTCTCAATTTTTAATTATTCGCGTGTGACTCATGAGGGGAACCGAGGGCAACTTAAGTACGTTTGTTCCCTCCCGGTTAAATCAATTTGAACCTCTCTCCTTCAGAGTAAAAACTTCTAACGAACGGTGTCTGAGCCCTTTTTGATCAATTAATTACTTAATTCAAAAACATTGTCGCTACTTCCCGACGTGTCTGCTCGAAGGACCAACTTTAGTCGTTTTGGAGCGGTCAGTGTATATAGGATTGTTCAGTCTGATTGCTTCATCTTTGCCATTTTTCTTGGTAAAATTCGTTATAGTACTACTAAAAATCAACGTTTATTTGTTTATTACCCGAAAGGGCCAGAAGGAGGGCAACGTTTTCTAGACATGTATGTATGTCCGTTTTTTTTAACACGCTATACATTCCAAATTTTTTTTTGGATATGATTGAAGAACAAGTCTCGTTATTTTCTTTCTTTTTATCAGTAGGTATTCTAAGAGGCAGCAATTTCTACTTAATTAATGGATCTACATTTTATTAATGTGGAGAGTCCGTGCGGCGCCGAGCGTCCTAGATGCGATGTGAGTATGACCTAACCTAATTCAATTCAAATACTCTTTGAATGCTTCCAGATCTTTTGAAAAACGTTATCAATTCCATCTACCCTATTACTTTTTGCCGAAAGGGGGCGAATAAGTGTATGGCAACACTCCAAGCTCTGAAAGCTTCTGAGCATTAGACAAGAGTCCGAATTTCGGCACACGTCCCGAAAATTCCCTTAAAGTTAATTAATAACTCGTTTGGCCTTTGAGAGGCGTCGATTTTTTGGGATATCGCTATCGGGGCAGCGTCGTTTTTGCTCACCGTACAAAGAGTATCGCCCGGTCGCCGGCCGTACATAAAAACCCCTTTAACTTATGATGAATTAGCGATCTCCTACGCTTTATGTCTCCCGTTATCTACCCNGTACGTCAATATGAAGGAATTAATACGGCCGAAAAACTGTACGTTGGGCTGGTGTGATGTTTCCACCGACCGCGTTAATTAGATGCAAACGTTAATGTGAATTTTAATGCTGTATATATTTTGGTATATGATCGCTTAAAGTTAGGTACCTATTTTTATTTTCTAATTCGAGTAATTTAAGTGACGTTTGGATTCAGGCACTTTATTTGCAAATATGTCAAATGGATTTTTATTTTCCGTTAAAAACACAATGAGCCAAGATCGAATTCGAAAGAAGTGTTTTGGTTTGGATAACACAGTGTGAGTGATATTTTTATATGAACATCTTCATAGCCTTAGTATATTCAATATCGAGTTTAAGAGCTTTGTCTATTGTTGTAAAAAAGTAAACACTGCAGAAGGGTTTGAATAATAATATAAATCTCGAAATACATTTATAATCGGCACACAACGGAAGCTACGTTAAAAGCACGCTCCACTTGGCACCAACACATCGGCTCCAAACTGGACTAGTCACGGCCCCGTCAAAGCATCCTTGTCCGTAATCCTTCCCCAAACTTGGCCCCCGATACGAGATGTTTTGATATCCCCCGACATTCATTTATACCGTGGCTTCTATAGAAAAACATTGACGTAAAAACTGGGTTGGAAATTAGGGGGGCGACCCACCACCACAATTTGGAAAGGTTGGCAACCGCTGTCGAAGTGACCGCTGAGTAGGGTCGGCATTATGTGGATAACGTCGTTATGTGTTGATCAATTTTAATGCGTACGGTACGCACGAAAAATTTCTGCGAGAGTGCTACTTTTTCTGTTTTTCTGCGTGTTTTTAATAGCTCCTAACGCTAAATAAACGATTTCGAAACGGACTCGATTTGTTTGTTTCGCAGTTGGAAAAATGTTGGTAGACTTCTTTTGTTCTGGCGATAATTAAATATAGTCACCAGTTATAAACAAAGAGTAATTGTGTCGGTGTCCTCGTGCCGGCTACAGTGACGTATTAAATGTACTAGCGAAATTAATTGCCATTATTATTATACGTTATGCAAACAAAAGTTTCTCCTTAAACTTTTAATATCAAGCCCTAAGTATTAAAGTGCTAGCTAGTTGCTTTACATTTTCTTACGATTTATATGCCTCCCTGAATTGTTTTTAGTTTGATCTAATATGTTGAAACTAATTTGAAAGCGTTTATTTCTAACTTACAGTAAGTTTAAGCGCTAAAGTTATTACAATATAGTTACATCAATCTTTTCTAACAACTTATAAAATCGAAACAGATTCAAATTAGATAAACGAACGCGATAAGGATTCCTTTAAACACATACTAATATAAAAAATGATTCGTAATTTCTAATTGATTCAAGCAATAGAGAAATCAGGCTTAACCCTAAATTGCAGGCAGTGTCCTATAGAGCACTGGAGCATCAAATTCGTCCGCTAACCTCACAGGACCCGCATGGCCGAAAGAAAAACATTCGTCTTCGTGTCGCTAATTTGTGCCTCTCTTAATTACCGGAGACGTGGGACCGAGCGCGGGACACAAGCGGAGCGCACCCTTTTGGATGCGGTGTCCTATTATAATTGGAGCCTTGTTTTGTTTGGCAAATTGATAAGACTTATTTTATTTATATGTGAAACAAAAATTATGATGTCATTGCATTATGTAGGTATTTAGGTACTTTAGGAAATTTAATTTGTTATAGTGTTTTATGTTATTGTTATTTATTCATATTTTATTAAATATTATCTACATAACAATGTTGTTTGTTGATATTTCTCTAGTTAGACACACCTTTCTAGAAAAAAATAATTAAAGAAATTGAACATGATTATCACACCAAGTTATTAAAACTAAGATTGTACTCATACATTATTATGGTTATGGAACTATTAATATTTAATTGGTACAGTTTAAAATCAATTGTCAACTTATAACAAACTATACCGTTTTAAAACGAGAAAAAGCTAATATTTTCTATACTTAAAATATCTTGTAAGATAATACATGTAGTTTACCAATATTCTTAGGCTTAACAAGTAACGGTAACAGTTGTTTAGCTGTAATCTTAGTAACAGTGCACAGTTACTACGCTCACACACTTGCCACATCCGTCCACATGCGCGCTCCGTGTCCTATCGTCCTATTACGGATTCTCTTTTCATTAGCGACCGAGTTCGGGGTGTGTCTTGAAGGGTTAAAACGGTTGTCCCATACTTTGTGTTTTATTTCGTTTATTTATTCACGTTAATGTAGTATGTAGCATCCCTTGCTACAGCCCTATTGGTATGTCGCCTTATAGCGCACTATATTGCTAAAATGTAGTTTTGGTTTGCAGACTTTGCAGGTATAAGATGTCATAGAAGTTTGAAGCTTTGGTTATCATGTTATTAAAATAATGTATTTGGTAGGTACATCTTATAAAGATTGTGACTGAAATTTTAGTTTCTAATAGTATCATCTCTTTCGTTTACTTTGTTAAGAAATCGAATTTTAAAAGTCGAGAATTTCTTTGCATAGAAGTATCTATCTACTACTGCCTAGGTACTACGCATATACTACAAGTACCTACTTGAGACTGAAGATATTAAAAAAAAGAAGATCTAAGTAGCGGAAATTAATATAATTAATGGCAAATGGAATTAATGGAATAACATAGAAGTAAGTTACGGTAAGAAAATCAATATATTTTATCATAATCTTAAATAATTACTAAGTAGGTAAGAATCTTATACCTACTATACATAGGAATTATAATTAGATATTTACTTTATAACATTAATACCTAATCTTTATTAGGACTAATTTAAATTAGATACTCATTGCTAATTAAGCTTCGGTATAATTATGTTAATCTTGATATCTAAATTATAATAATTACCTGTAATTATTGATGGAAAATATTATCATAAAAGTTAATTTTGTAATATGAGTATGAATAAATAATAATAAAGCGTATTTTCGATCTGTGTTATCAAACCTAAAATACAAACTCACCTCTAAGTAGTAATTTCTGATTTTCATAATTTGTTTTTCAGAAAGTGGCCTATGTTAATCACCGAACAGAATTAATTATCACCTTCACAATAAAAAAAATAGACACTCACCGAGTTAAAAATAAGCTAAAAGTTCTTTCCTACATGATTCAAATTGTTAACGTTTGTCAAATATTTCTAAAATTTAAAAAAAGTATTCGTTTGTCAAAGTTTGGGGCAAGCGCGCGCACCGTCCGTATTTCCGTGATAGTCGAAGCGATACGTTCTGTGCGCGCTGTCGGCTGTCACGGCAGCCGCGCGAGACCAACTGAGCCACAGATAAAACATATTTCGCCTTATCTCTACGATTTACATACGCGCGATCCTAAAATCAGTTTCCCATACAGTCCCAGGCTTCTTCTTCCGATCATTTGCATAGCCAAAGAAATCGTATGCAAATCGACGCGCATTTGACCCCATTGTCGTATTAAAATATCGGAATCGGCCTATCAATTGGTAAAACAGGTTTAATATATGTGATGTACCTTTGTTCAGAGACATGCAGATAGGATTAGGGTGAGGCGACCCTCGGGCCAGATGTCAATGTCTCGTATTGATCTTTAACCCATTGTAAGAAAACGAATATCGGAAATGGGTTTTTTATAATGCGTGCGCGCATTTAGAGCAATTTTTTACCATAGATCTTTTCTTGAGTTTCTTAATCTGTTACAATAATGCATTGAAAGGATCGTCGCAAAATACCTCTTGAGAAATATTTTTATAACGAGGAATTGCATTTTTAAATCGGTAATAGTCGGTTAATATTTACGCGCTCAAATGGTTTGTTTTGTTTACTTTGAGTTTTTTGTAGAGCTGTAGTTTAAGTTCATTGACTTAAATCAAATTACGTGACAAATTATAACTTTCTAGAGAATTATGAAATTATTATTGTTTAATTAAATACTTAATTATATCTAGGAAAACGATATCGACGACAACTATTAACGGACAATTCGATAACGAACGCGATCTCATTACACGCGAGCCCACAGCTTGCCCTAACGTGAGAACTACAAGGAATTAATAAAATACTAATTATTATTCGCATATTAACGAGTGAAACCGGCTTCCAAATAATATCGAATAATTATTGAAAATGCATATCTTATCGGCATTAGCATACGCTCGGTATAAATCATAGAACAATCGCGAGGGATACGTACGTACGATCGAAGACTGGTTTCTTTAACGGCGACCCATTTTATTTTTTTAATTTATCGACGTAAAGGGTGGAGGGATTGATAGATTTTAATTATTTGCATATTAATTTTTAATGGGGCCTGTGAGAAAGTCGCTTATCGTACAACTCATCGCCCGAATGCTTCATTTCATTTTGGAGTCTCTGTTTGTGTATTATCTGTAACGTAGAATTCGACAAAGGTAAGACTTCGTATATAGCCAAGTAATAATAACCGTTCTAATTATTGTACAGACTTTAACTATCATGGGGTAGTATTTTGAATTTACTTACCTACATCGATTTTGAAATAACCCCAACCAAGATAGTTTAATTATATTTTGATCTAATGTTTAGGTAATTATTGAAACCATAAATAGTATGTCTTAATAGGCTATTTTTTTTTCAGATTATTATTTACGAGTTTTTAAGTAGGTATACAACACATGCAAGGCCAGTGGGTAGTAGTTACTCGTTAACACTAAAGAATAAGGCGATAAAACAATTGCCACGGTTCTGGCAATCTGGCATAGCGGTATCCGAGTTTGGTAGTCGACGGTTTGGTGGATACGTTCTTTTTAATTAATTATCATTTATCTGTATTATGATCGCTAGTTATGCGGGCCTGCACACAAAATTCGGCTATACACCCATAATTATAAAGTTTAGATTAATGTTCGAATGCAAGCAACTTTTTATGAGAAAATATTGCTCGAAATTATTATCGTTTGAAACGTTGGATGGTTATTGTTCGTATTAATACAAATTTGAATTAGAATTACATGTGCCGTAAACCTTAATTTAAATTAACGTTCGAATTTAGTTAGGGTTCCATTTTTAAACCAGGTTAAGAAAGTTTTCTTTGCGTTTGCAACTGTATTTTCGGCCAGTAAAGTATAAGACAAGTAATGTGTTGTAAATATACTCGTATATTTTCTACTTATTAGCATTGTTTAAGTAATTCCACGAATTGACACGAATTCTGTAAGTATTAAATAATAAAAAAATAAATTTAATAAATATTTTTTTTTTACAAAAATCTCTTGAGCCTTTTATAGGTAATTTGTTTCACCATATCAGAAATTAAGCAATATAATAATATAATTTTTTATGTACGAGTAGCTATACAAACAATAGTGCGGTATAAGACAAACAAAAAAACCAACGAACAGGAAGTCATAATCACAGCCAAAAATTCTACCGAACCCCATTAAATGTTTAATAATTAAAAATTATTTAGGGTAATTAATTTCAAAGTAAATTCGGACCCTCGGTATCGGAGCCGTCCGTCGACCCGGTCGCGGTACACTTGCGTTTGTTAATTATAATTAATTATAAAAAATATGTGAATAACGCTTTAATATCTCGTTATCGCGCATCAACTGTTAAGACTATCGTTTTATTAGGACCATCACCAATATGAAGCTCGGACACCGTGACGGGACTATCTCAACTTTACTCCTTTCGTTACTTTTTTACCAGTTTTAAGTAATTTTAATTCAACTTTATTTAACATAATTATCTGTTAATTATATCGTAATATTTTCACAGGTATCCCTTATTACAAAATTTCTTTGTTCGTCAAAATCCCTCGATTAAGAGCTCTTCAGCCATAAAAATAACCGTAATGGCGCCTAAGAGGTTTTTATTTTTAATCTATTCTCAGCCGATCGAGCAAGGAAGCGTTCAGAAACACCCTACGGAGTAAAGACTCAATGTACGCACATTTAAATTGCCCTTTCCGAACGAAACCTCATTATTTCCGAACGAAACCGCCACGGAGGCAATAAATATCGTAACGGCGCGCATATTTCAAAACAAGAAAAAATAACACATAAAATTTCTTTGCCCCACGCATCTAATGCAGAAGCGCGTTTCCATTGTCTATGTTTCACTGATAAGTTATAGCACTTATGACGTGACGTACGATCGCGAATGTAATAATACTAAGACTTTAAATAGAAATTTTAAGGTTGTTGAATTAATTAAGTAGGTACGAAAATTTTCAGGTATTATTATTTTTGTAAATGCAAACCATGGATTTCCGCTGCTTTGTTCTGTTGTGTTTACCTGCAAATGAAAAAAATATGCATTATTTTATGAGATCTCACATATCACCAACTTCAAATACTTTTTACCAGACACCAAACACCAAAAGAAGAAATTATAGAATGTCAAATCAAATTAGGTGCTTTAAACATGATTTTGTTTTTTTAATCATCTGATTCTACAAATCAAACAATATTTTTAAATATAATGAATAACTCAATATTTAGTCAATTACGTAATGGATAATTATTGTATCAAATATTGATGATCTAATCCCGTGTTAACAATGGAAACGCGCCAGATTCCCGCGCATAGATTTTTGCATTATTTTAGTATGCAAATGTCCTCAGATAGGAGTCACTGTAAGAGCAATTTAAATTATTTTTTATTGCGCTCCGGAGTATTGAGAGTTCGCGAGTAACGCGGGATTAGACTGCCGCGGAATTGAGTTCCAACGAATACTTTGAGTATTACAAGATGAGACTATGCTCGTGAATATACAATGCGCCTCATAGGTAATTTATAGCGTATGATTTTGAGGCGTAAAAATTGGAATTTTTTTATACGACTCACGTGAATATTTTAGGGTTAGAATGAAGTTTTGGGATAAAACTAAATTGGTACATTTGGGTCACATAAATTTAATAATGATTCATTTAATTCACTATGTTGATACCTACCTATACGTACTTGGTAGGTATTAGTCAAACCTTTCTATTGTTGGTGTATACGACAATCTACAAAAGTAATTTATACTGTTCTGAATATTAGATAGGTATTGCATAGCAAAATATTTTATCTAATAGAAAGCCCGTGTTGCAACTACTAAATTATCTTCCCTGTTTAATTCTGAACGCTTCCGAAATGCGCGAAGGAAAAATCTGATTAGCTTCGATGATATATCGCCGAGCATTCCGCCTTAGTGCCTTAATTTGAATATTAGACGCGTTATTGAAAAGAAAACTTTCGCAACGGCCTTCCCCAAGCTTTTAATGGTTATTGCCTTTTCCCTTGCTATCTTGTTTCCGAACGTTGCAGAAAAAAAAGATAAAATTTAAAAATAAACACCGCTCAGGTGTTCCTTCGCGCCACTTTTTAAATAAATTCCAATTCTGATCGTAACAACAAATCATTTAAACATTGTGTATCTTTATCGCTTATTTGGAGCGCGTTCTTAATTCGAACGCGCAGTTCGAGTATCGAACGGAAGCGGATACGGTACTGATTCTAATTTCAAACGAAACATCGCAATGTTATTGATAAAATTTTGTTGGACAACGTCGCCATTATATTGAACGGAAATTTATGATAATGATTTATAATAGGGCTCTCTATGGCCGCTCCGGTACTTAGCGTCAGTTGTCGTTACGATAGGTATTTATTACTCACTCCAGTATCTCGGCTTGTATCTACACATGATAAAATAATTAAAAATTATGGCTACAACATTGCAGAACGGTATCGTAATTAGATGTTATGTTTAGCTCTTTTTGCAAAAGATCATTATCATAGTTTATTCGTTGCCTAGGTTTACTAACTACGTAGGTATTATGTCGTTTTTTTGGAAATTTATTTTGTCTAGACACTACAAACCATTCAGTATTACCTATATAATGTATTTTTTTATTTTCTCATTATCAACTCATTCTTTAGAAGCTTTTTTGAAGAGCTGAAGTGCAAAAAAATTGTAACAATGAAAAAAAAATGCTAATTTCTCAATTTTAAAAGTAATAGCCAAGTTTCTTCTACATACTCGTAAAATCAATTTAGAATAAATTTAGTATTAACACGGAAATCGCATTAAAACAAAGTCAGTATTATCAAAGCAACTATGTATAATAACATACTATGTAGTAATCTCTTCACCTACCTAATTTGGATGCGTTCAATTTTAACTTCACAAGGATACGTGTCGCCGCGGCGCCATACTGTTTCTGTTTTGGCGCGAAACTCATAAAACACGATTACTGGTAATGTCGGATTCGTTCGTTCTGACGCGATATTACTTTTATTTCTTATTGCCTGGGGTTCTGTACAATGGGGCAGAAGTGAGAATGATTGACAATATTTTTTTATTACATGTCCCATCTAATTTTCAAACGCCACGCCATCTTTTGACAATAGACTGTTCGTGGGTGTATTTATTTTTTAGGCGTCGCCACTGCAACAAATATGTTATTAGAATCTAATACGACTTTAATTACAATTTGCTGCGTAGTATTTGTTATTATTGAAGTCTGAAATCTTCTATTGATTGATTCCTAATCAGATGTTGTAGCAAAAATTGTTTGACAATCTACATAACAAGTTTAGTTGTTGCATAGATTTCTAGTAATCTTTGGCTTTTTATAGTTGCTTAGAATCACAAACATTACGTAAGTCAATTCTCCGTTATAGCTCAACAGGCATTTCGGAGAACCAGAAGAGAAATGAGATACAGGGTTAAAATAAGTGACCACGAGTCACATTAAGCAAAAACTCGACAACTAAGAAGCAAAATGTGTACGGTAAGTAACGAATCAATTTTAATAATAAACTAAGTCTGGAACCCTTTTCAAATACTCCTACAGAAGGTAAACGACTGTTTCTGTAACACGTTTGTTATCGGCGCATCTTAAAGCGGAACTGAGAAACCCTTTAAAAATACAACAATGTGTCATGTGGGCCGCCATTACTCACATAATCGCCTCTATTATTCGGGATCGGACGAGCATTGGGACTCCATCGCCACACCATCGCGACAGACCTACCACTTCCGCATTACGTGTTATCTTATGAGGGTCGCATTACCAGCGAAATTTGGGATGAGGTCTGGTGAAGGAAAGCCTTTAGGTCTTAATGGATGAAATAAAATCTTAAGTAATGTAAAAGAGGTGTAGCTAGACTTTGAAGAAGTTTATTTTTGAAAACTTTAATTTGTTTGAACTTCTAGAACAAAAGAAGAATCTCTGGTAGAAATACAGAAAGAAGAAAAAAGATTTAGGATTTATCTTTTCCAGATACCTATGTAAAGACAGCCTTAATTATCTATCTATGCATAGAATGAATAGCTACACGATATCTGAAGAGGAACACAAAGAATCTAATCCCTGGTAAGATAAGTAAGACGGTGTATGATCAGGTTCGGCGTTCGCTTGATAAAGTCGATCTTTGGTGAAACCCTGGCCTTAAAAAGTGTTCAGAGAAATGATATATTTGAATGATTTGAACAAAGAGCGCCCACGCAGTGACGTACCGTCGAATTACGTATGCTAATACCGCGGCCTCAGACCTCCCGCGAGTGTCGCGTCAACTGGAATCAATCGATTATGTCATTATTATGGATGATATTCTCGATTGTTTGGCCAGAGAAGTGACGCCCGTTTAACTTTTTTTTTAATTTGGGTAAGAGGTAGATTTGTGTCATCTTTGATTCATTTGACTAAACTTGTGTCGGATATTCAGATTATTTGTGAAAATTATTTGTGAAGGTATTTTTTCAATGCACATCCGAATTTTATTCAATATTTGATATGTAAGGAGGTGGCTCAAATAAAAATCGCGAAAATCTAATACAGTTAAAAAATTTTAGTATCTGCGATGTTTATTTATTTTATAAAAAATCGTTTAAGAAATCCTTTTGAAACAAAAGTGTTTCTTAGTTCCCATTCGAAAGAGTTTAAACAAAACAAAAAAATCTAAAGCGAATCTATTCCAAAAAAAATTATGGAAAGAAACATTGAACATGAATGTATTAGTGTTCTGAATTCGAAATGCGGATCGTTTAAAACGATTGAGACTGAATTAATCGCGTTCGATTCGAACGAATCAAAAATTTAAATCTCAGTTCAAAGGACGTGTCACCTGATGAACCAATACGAGACAATGGATACAAAAGAATATTAATGACACTTGGCTATTCAAATATCGAATGTTACGTTCAATAATTTTGCAAACACAAAATGCAAAACATTGCAGTTTTGACACATTTGACAAACTAAACTAAAATAAATATCTCCACACTAGAGCTTCTTAGGTTGTTATTTCTAAATCTATTTAAAATATTTATGTATAGTGGTTTGTGATTGTCCTATTAAACTATTCAACTGAAATGGCGAGTATCAAAAAAATTGGCAAAATAAAAAAAAATCTCAAAGTTTACTTCCGTCACAGATGCAAATTTTGAAAATGTCAAATTTTTTGTTTTGTAGTCTCACATACCAAATTGTCTAAAGTGAATCGGTTTTTCCGGTACGAAAATAAAAAGAATATACTTACCTAACCTTATTTTTGATTGTTTTATTATAATTAATATCGAGATGTTTTTTTACAAAATTATAATTGTCAAGACAAACCACATTTATTGCTATTAGAAATAAACAACAGATATCTGTAAGTCAACAGATGTCTGTAGTTGTAACAAATTATAATTATAAACTTAACCGAAATTTTGAACAGAATGCAGATGGTTTTCGAGCACGGGACCCTAATTATCTTGTCATATGACTTCAATAGCGACGCGACAGCTTTTTTCAAGCATATTGAAGGCATTGTAATTTAAAATCCCTCGCCAGCACACCTTTTAATTGTCGCGTATTCAAATCACTTTTTTAATATGGTTTATGATTTTTGTCCCCTTCCCGCCATTTCCGGTGCTGTCAAATATCACGTCTGTGGCGCTGGTGGAGTGTGCCTCTATTACTCTATGGTAATAGAGTATGCTCTTTATGTGCAATTTTGTTTTGTGTATTGTAAGTGACCTTGGAAAATACGATTATTTTTTATCCAAATGGTTTCACTAATACCTAAGACTAGTCAGATTATTGAAGCATTTAATTAACTAAAAAAATAACTGCCTTTCATTATTTGATTTACGTTGAAAAAAAATTCAAGTCTTCGCACCAAGATCCATATAAAGAAATTCCAATTAAGATAATTTAAAATTTCCTCCTTTAACAACGGCCCACCGAAGCCTCGGGTTCGAAGCCAGGTTTTGACAAATGCCATCAACATCACCATTAGCGGCAGATAGCCCAAAAACCCACGATGCCGGAATTAAAACCGTCATACAAAAAAGGCAATCAGTCCGATCGGGAACTCAAATTATTATAATCAATGGCGGCGTATTTCTTTGTCTTCGGCTAATGAGTTTTTAAGTCGATTATGGCAATTTTTCATAGAAAACGCGTTTAGTGATGTATTGCTGGAATCAATCACTGTTGAACACAAATTGTTCTTTGTACTATCGGTGGATGGCGGCGAGGACCGGGAACGAACGGAACGAACGAATCGGTTTTTACTTCATTCGTTCTACGCTTTCTATTGTTTGTAAGTGCTGCTTTTTATATCGTTTGAACATAAAATATCTCGTTCAGTTATTTTTGTGATGAAAAATAATGATAATAAGCCATTGTAAATTTGTCTTAAACTTATTGGACGCATTGAGTAGGTATTTTTGAATGATAAATTTCAGAAAAAATAAAAAAAAAATTGGCAGACGCTCTTCATCCTCTTTGAGACAAATTAGGCGTCGAATAAAAAGTACTACGTTCGATTCCCTACCCAACCAACAAAAAAAATGTAAAAGTACCTAGTTTAGGTACGTATATTTAACCCACCTACCTATATGTATTTATTTATAAACAACTGGGATATTATAGGGGTGCACATAAATGACCAAAGTCTGTCAGTCAGTATTCAAATGTCACGTGAAAGGTATTGTTTTAGAAGGGTAGCATAATGCATTGGAATTACCTATTTCAAATTAATAATCGCCCTCTCAGTTCATTTGCGCTTGGCGATTGCTTTTAGGGGTCTGTAGGTATGAGGTCTAGACCAAATACTGTAGATACTAGCAGAATATCGTTATGGAGTATTGAATTCTATTTGCCCCTGACTTTGGTTGCAACGCATTGGTGATACTTTTTTATTTCATGTTCTTGATGTCCAAGTACGGTGATCGCTTACAATCATGGATTCATTCGTTACTTTATCATCTTTTTCTATAAATAAAAAAAAAAAATCGCAACAATAAAATTTTCTGTTTAATTCGGAATTCCGAAAGGTTGTGAAGATGAATGAATTTTTCTGCAAGCGTTAGGACAGGAAATCCTATTGTGGGGCTGTAAGTGTGAAGTATTAACTTCTGATCGAGCAAAGCCGCGGTAATAGGCTAGTATCTTTGGTAACAGCGCAACTTAATATGTACTTAACGTGTAAATGAAAAAATTAATAAAACACCAATCCTAACTCGACTCTAACTTACCGATGGCTTTTATTAATTTTTATTAAATCGAACAACTGAATCCGATTTGATTATTCCCTATTCAAATATCCAGCTATTGTTTTAGCTTAATTGTTGGTGAAACTCAATACGAATTAACGGCAGCTATTTGAAATGTCACCGCGTTCCAATTTTGTTTTTTTTTCGGCTGACTCGTAATATGAAACTGCTCACGTACAAAGGTGTTGGAAATAACGAGTAAAACCTATTTTGAATTATTTTATTCACTTTTTATTGTACGAATAAGTTAGGGATAGATGTTTATAATAGGTATATTTTTTTGTTCAGTTAGTACCTAAATAACAAGTAGTAGGTACCTATATGTATGTACCTACGAGATCATCATCGAATCTCGTAACTGTCCCACTGTTGGGGCTTCGGTCTCTTCATTCAATCTAATCTTATAACAATTAGGGCCATAGTCCGCCACGCTGCCCAACTGTGGATTGGTAAACTACTACATTTGAGAATTTATGTAGGAAATAAATAAAATATACCTATAAAAGGAAAGCTTCCTAATAAGCAATTTCATTAATTAGAAGGACCTGCAAGAATTCATTAACAGTCCTTGGTAGGGCACGGATTTCTTATCATTTAGCAATTCTTAAGCGTCTTTAACTATGCTCCTTAAGAGCGGACAGGTGGAAAATTACCTTTATTTAAAAAGATTAAAAAACTACTCACAACACGAAGATTTGTTCGATCACTATCAAACTTTAAAAGATTTTGTACCTCGTTACACAAACTGAGTTTAAAACTTAAACGTAAGATTCTTTCACAGTTCCAGTTAACTTATTGGCAAGTTAAAAGTTCACGTAAAATGTCGAGTCCTTATATTCACATAAGAGCTGGGCGTGTCTCGTACGGTCACGCCTCGGAAAAGCCTTCGGTACTTATCAATACAGTCGTTTTTCCAATACGGGTATCGGCTCCGATCGAACCCAAACGCCCTTACTATCTTACAAGATATCGAGAACGCCTTCTTAAAAACTCCTCCACTACTATATTCGACTCTAACGCCTACGCCGTAAGCTCACATTTCCCCCGCCGCGCCCTCGTAAAACATATTGATGTGCTATCGGTTTTCCATTAACGCCTGCACGGGATATTACACTCTATACCGAGAACCGAACGCCTGGAATCGCGTGTGGTCGCGTAAAGGAATGTATTGACGTGTTATCGGAGATGCGTTCGTCCTGCTCCCTCACATGGCTTCCTGATATGTGCGTCCCTGTCGTCGCAAGATGAAGACGGCCGCGTTCTTTCTTGGTAATGTCTGCGCAATTCTTATCACACTGGCAATGATATTTTTCTTTTTGGTCGGATCCTCGATTCGGCCAGTAACATTATTTTACCTACTTTTATCTTCACCTATTGGATTTTTCGTAGGTTTAAAAAATATGCTGTTTATTTTAGACGCCTTAGTTATAGAATGTTTTTTATTTTAAGTCAAAGTGATCAGGTCCTGAAAAAAACATATGTCAGCTATGAATTTATTATTGTTTGCGTAGTAATGAACACGTAACTTTAACTATCCGATTTTTATTAATGCTCTGAGGCGTAGCGTCATAAGTTCAAAAATAATAAATTCAAAACGTAAATTTTCAAATGTCGTACCAACTAACATGTAAGAATTTTTTGGTTATTTTTAATCGTACTCTGTTTTATATTTAAACTAAAGGTCAACTGGAAGTCTATATTACTTTCAGAATATCTTAGCTTTCATGAGTCAGTGACCTCTAGCTTAAACCGTCCGTTTCAAGATACAGATTTCTGAGCAGAATGGACCACATAGCTCATCGTAATTGCTGAAATGATTGACAAGGATATTGTTATCGAGAGGAGGAGGGTTTTTATATTTTTTTAAATACCTCCTTTCATCGCAGCCGACCACGGGTGAGGCAAGTCCCTAATCCAGGATATTTTCTTACAGAAGTTAATGTGTTATTTGGATTCAACTGGAAATAGCTTCTCAAAACAAAATATGATACATGTGGCGTCTCAATCGAACCGTGTTTCGGTTTTTTTGTATGATTTATTTATATTATGATTACGGATAAATCTGGTGTGGAGATAATCAGAGGCGAGTTAATGGTGTTCCTATGTTTATGTTACCATAAATATGGTGGTATTACCACGCGTCCCATTTCAATATTTTTTCTTGAATATGGTTGTGGATTTATAGTCTTTTATGAACTTTGCTCGGTTTTAAAATGTAGTCTAATGATGTGGTTTACAACTTACTGTGCTAATAATATTACTATAATAAATATTATGTTTACAATTTATGTTTGTTGTATATAAAAGTGGGATAGTTTGGGAAAGAAATCTTTCTCTGGCTCCAAATGGGGCTGCTCTTTCATGAGCCCAGGTATTGTTTTAACATCAATAAGGTCTTTAGTAACTTTCACACTTAAACTAATGTCAGTCTGATACGAATTCAATGCTTTATCAGTAGGACTAATTATTAAATAGTTATGACTACGAAAGCTAATGAAACTCAGTTTTCTCCCGACAACGACACAGCGCCACGATTCAACCATATTTAAATTAATGACGAAAGCTCGCCTAAACCCTTGATATTTACATCCAATATTACAATCCTCGATGTTATAATTACAGTACCAATCTTTTCCTTAAGTAAAAAAGTTAATTTAAGCCCATAATAGCTTTAATCGTTTTTGCAGTTGCGTTGGATGTAACATCGAATTTCATCTTTATCGCTTTAGATATAGAGTTGGGAATCGGTTGCATGGTTATAAGTTCGATGGGTGAGCAGAGTTTTTGCTGTGTAATCGTATCTACGGGTAGTTAGTTCAATCATCTTTATTGGCAATAGCCCCATTCAGTCATCACAATCACCAGTGATGGTCGCGGCGTGGTGGTACGCGTGGGATTTGAGCTACTTAGCAATCATATGGAGCGTGGAATATACCAGTAATGAAATTAAATGTACTGACACATTGAAACCAAGAATGGAAATGGACATGAATTCATTAAGGATTAAAAAATCAATGGTGATACTGAAATAGACGTAGATATAAGTACGTCCCTTAGGTAGGGCATGCAAGTATTAATAGAGTTAAGAGATAAAGTTTGTTTTATCATAAATATTTCTCCAGTTGAGACCATACAGAATAGAGTAAAGATTACGAAATGTACCTTAATGTACTAATTACATGCGAAATTTTGTTACTGATGGCATTTAGAGACTATTTTGTTGGTTATGTTT